>OX155960.1:1568322-1616670 GCA_944548615.1 Micropterix aruncella
ACGTTACTACTACACTTGATGCATAAACAATAATGATGGCCGACAACTGTGTAGGGAGTGAGAGAAGTCTTATTGTGTGAGAGAAACAGGAGACCGGCTTCGTTCTCATCCCTACTCCGTGCTGTTTACTGGGTGAGAAGTGACACCTGTAGACAACTGGCGGGGATAACTAATTAAATGACGATTGATCAGTTATCGACCGGGGATGAAAAATGATTAAATTACTAAAATGGCTATTAAAAAATAAGGTTTGGTGATAAAAGGGTAAAAATTTAGGGTTGTATGTATTTTTTAATGCGACATAATAAAAAAAATAAGAAATTAAAAAAAATACTAAAAATTAAAGAAAAATGTTTAGGGTGGACAACCCTTATCACTAAAGGGTATGAAAAATAGATGTTGGCCGATTCTCAGACCTACTCAATATGCTCACAAAATTTCATGAGAATCGGTCAAGCCGTTTCGGAGGAGTACGGGAACGAACATTGTGACACGAGAATTTTATATATAAGATATATATATATATATATATATATATATATATATATATATATATATATATATATATATATATATATATATATATAAATATATATATATATATATATATATATATATATATATATATATATATATATATATATATATATATATATATATATATATATATATATATATATATATATATATATATATATATATATATATATATATATATATATATATATATATATATATATATATATATATATATATATATATATATATATATATATATATATATATATATATATATATATATATATATATATATATATATATATATATATATATATATATATATATATATATATATATATATATATATATATATATATATATATATATATATATATATATATATATATATATATATATATATATATATATATATATATATATATATATATATATATATATATATATATATATATATATATATATATATACTAGCTGACCCGTGCCCACTTCGTTGGGCGGTAAAACATTTTACCTACTTGTTATGAAATTATGAGTGTGGTTTGGTTAGTACTGAGTGCTATGATTTATTTCCTGACTGCCAAAAGACGGGTTATATTTTTACTGCATATGTATATATGTATTTGCATGCCAATTTGACTATATTACCGTTATTTGTGAGTGTCTTCTTGTGAGTGTCTTATTTGTGAGTATCTTATCTCTTTAACCAATTATGCAGTAAAAGTAAAATTATATGCAGTAAAAGGGAAAAGTCTTTTGTTTTAAACACTTGAGACGTTAAATTTACTTATTTTGATAATAATTCATAATTGTTGATAATATGACCAATAAACATGACCTAACGATTTAAATTATTTTTTTATTATAAAATTGTGACTTAAATTTAAACTACTTCTACTTTTTGTGACTTAAATTTAAAGTTAGACAAATGCTGTCGTTAACTTTTTTGTAGGCATTATCAAGCTCTACAACTTTTCCCTAGAACTTAATCATATATCTCTCATCGTTAAGGCAGCGTTAGTTAGAAACGTTTTCATTCGACTGTTTTTTCCGACTTACTTTGAAAATCCGACTACCACGAAAAAGTCTTTATATTTTTGGATTAATATATAGGCTATGACACTCAGAAATAACGTGGCTTTCTATTCGTAAAAGAATTTTCAAAATCGGTTCAGTATATCCAGAGATTTCTTCCTACAACCTCACAATCTTTACCTCTTTATAATATTAGTATAGATAGACGACACGGTCGCGGTTCCATACCTATGTCGTATTATCTCTTTAACTATTTATGCAGTAAAAGGAAAAAGTGAGTGTCTTCTTGTGAGTGTCTTATTTGTGAGTATCTTATCTCTTTAACCAATTATGCAGTAAAAGTAAAATTATATGCAGTAAAAGGGAAAAGTCTTTTGTTTTAAACACTTAATACGATAAATTTACTTATTTTGATAATAATTCATAATTGTTGATAATTATAATATGACCAATAAACATGACCTAACGATTTAAATTATTTTTTTTAATTTGAAAAACTACTTTTTGTGACTTAAATATAAAAGTTACATATATGCTGTCGCTGACTTTTTTGTAGGCATTATCAAGCTCTACACCTTTTTCCTAGAACTTAATCATAGATCTCTCATCGTTAAGGCAGCGTTAGTTAGAAACGTTTTCGTTCGACCGTTTTTTCCGACTTACTTTCGAAATCCTACTACCACTAAAAAGTCTTTACAGTTTTCGGATTAATATATAGCCTATGACACTCACAAATAACGTGGCTTTCTATTGGTAAAAGAATTTTCAAAATTGGTTCAGTAAATCCAGAGATTACTTCCTACAACATCACAAACTTTACCTCTTTATAATATTAGTATAGATTAAAACTGCTTCCACAGCGGCGCCGACCGCGACCTTAGGTTGCGAGCGCATGTCCCAATGGCGACGTCACATGTCGCTATGGCGCCGTGAGCGACGACAGCGCTAATTTTACGCGGTGGTCGTGCGCAATCAAGTAGTTATAACCGTGTACTCATAGAGGGCGCTAAAAAATACCCCTACCGTAATCGTACCCCGCTTCATCTCACCCCTCGCCTGTCTCAAAAGAAAGTTGAATTTGATTTAGCCAATAGCGTCACCTTAAGAGAATTAATTGTAAAATGTTAAAATGAAATCACGGCAAACATCTTGGCCCTAGTTATAATGTATTTAATATTTGGTTGTACACACATTCATTTACATATTCATGTAAACATTAGACTGTTTTACAAAAGCGAAAAATTTTATTTTTCATAATCATATCGAAAATATATGGTTAGAAATGGTAACAAAAAATGAATACAAAAAAAAGTTTGCCCAATTTTAATAAAAATTAAATTCCACCGAATCTTTTTTGACCGTTTCCAACAATATTTTCGATTTAATTAAAAAAATATATACTTACAACACAAAAGCCGTTGTTGGTGGAAGCTCGTGCCACGTGTTGAGTACTTTTGAGGTTATGAAAATCACTTGATTAACTAATCGTGCAAAATACACTCTAAATTGATAATTTTATTATTATTAATAAAATAGGAATGATTAATAGTTAATATGAGTGTTACACTGAGATAGCAAAATAATAATTGTCAACGTTACTACTACACTTGATGCATAAACAATAATGATGGCCGACAACTGTGTAGGGAGTGAGAGAAGTCTTATTGTGTGAGAGAAACAGGAGACCGGCTTCGTTCTCATCCCTACTCCGTGCTGTTTACTGGGTGAGAAGTGACACCTGTAGACAACTGGCGGGGATAACTAATTAAATGACGATTGATCAGTTATCGACCGGGGATGAAAAATGATTAAATTACTAAAATGGCTATTAAAAAATAAGGGGTGGTGATAAAAGGGTAAAAATTTAGGGTTGTATGTATTTTTTAATGCGACATAATAAAAAAAATAAGAAATTAAAAAAAATACTAAAAATTAAAGAAAAATGTTTAGGGTGGACAACCCTTATCACTAAAGGGTATGAAAAATAGATGTTGGCCGATTCTCAGACCTACTCAATATGCTCACAAAATTTCATGAGAATCGGTCAAGCCGTTTCGGAGGAGTACGGGAACGAACATTGTGACACGAGAATTTTATATATAAGATATATATATATATATATATATATATATATATATATATATATATATATATATATATATATATATATATATATATATATATATATATATATATATATATATATATATATATATATATATATATATATATATATATATATATATATATTGTTATATTTGATAAGGTTTGTGAAGAAATCCGTTTATAGGATGATGTTTTTATTTAAAATAAAATTAGTAAAAGCTACTAAAAAGTAGCGAAGGAAATCCCAGCTTGTATTGGGAAATGCTTATGTTTGAATGTGATATACTTACGGATGTGCACGACTTTCGACTGTGCAATGTAAGTTTAAAGATCCTTTTGCAGTCGACTAACGATCACTATTCATCCATATATCTCATAAATAGGGCTTATCCTTATGCAACACAAAATGCCTTCAATTGAGACGAATTATTTTTTAATACGAATTTTAAACAAAAACATCATCCTATAAACGGATTTCTTTACAAACTTTATAAAACATAACAATATTATACTGTTTTCTACAATATTTCTTTACAATTTTTTAATATTATACAATTTTATATAGGTTTACCCTATTTTGATAACATTATACAATCTTTATTAAACTCCTCTGCCAGAAATTAAGATTGAAGTTTCTTCTTTCATTTCATTGAGCATATGGAGGTTTTTTATTTTTATTTCGATTTAATGGCTCGTTGATAACTAACTCAGCCAATTGTATCATATTTTAAATGTTGGTAGCATTCGAAATTTGAATTATTTCGTAATGTCACTTTCATTTGGAAAACGGCTTTGCCGAAGTGATCAATAGTTTAATTTTTTATTTTTTCGCTTAATTCGTCTCAATTGAAGGCATTTTGTGGATGAATAGTGATCGTTAGTCGACTGCAAAAAGACCTTTAAACTTACATTGCACCGTCGAAAGTCGTGCACATCCGTAAGTATATCTCATTCAAACATAAGCATTTCCCAATACAAGCTGGGATTTCCTTCGCTACTTTTTAAGTAGCTTTTACTAATTTTATTTTATATAAAAACATCATATATATATATATATATATATATATATATATATATATATATATATATATATATATATATATATATATATATATATATATATATATATATATATATATATATATATATATATATATATATATATATATATATATATATATATATATATATATATATATATATATATATATATATATATATATATATATATATATATATATTATATATATATATATATATTATATATATATAATATATATATATATATATATATATATATATATATATATATATATATATATATATATATATATATATACTTTTTAATCATCGAGCCATTTTTAAGAAAGTATGTGTTTTAGTTGCAATTTCTATGACATTTATCTTTAATGTTATGTTTAAATAAATATTTGCTAAAATGGCGATTTGACACCCATAATAGAAATCCATTTTCTAGGTCTAGCATTCTCGTCTGTGTGTGCTATCATGTGACCGTCCGGACTACGGACACCGCGGCACCGTGGAAACATTTTTTTTAAAACACTGTTTTAATTCTTGAGACCACACACCGTAAAGGTTCAACCAAATATAAAAATAGTTTTTGCAGTCTCACAAAACCCGTATTGTTCCATATATGTATTGTAAAAAGGGTTAAATATATAAAAAGAAGAAATAAAATTGATGAAATTTGCAATACTTATAGTGTTCTAATATACATGGAGTTCCATTTTTCCAAATAATTAAAATCAAACTTATTAAAATATTTCAAACAACTTTAACTCATAATACCTATTGTGAATTTTTAAGTTTCGATTTTAAGTTTGGCTACGTGTGAAGAGCTATTGTAGGCTATCGTAGCGCGCAATTTAAGAGGGACGTATAAGGCCCTTTTCACAAATAATAGCTAAATAATTTCTTTTTCCTAGCATAAAAAAACAAAACTAAAGAATTAATCATATGGATATAGTTTCGCTGCAGGAGTTGTTCAAAATGGTTGGAAAAAGCCTAATTTTCAGCATTCAGAAAGGAAAATATGTACAATTGGATCACAAGTTTCATTACTGGTAGTGAAACTTGTTACTCAAACTTGTTAAACAAACTAAAACTTTTCTAAATAATCTGCTATTCTTCCATCCGTAAGAGAGCCTATTAAATCTGTTATGTTTGCTTGATTCATACTTTCATGGCTACTCATCTGAAACATTACAGCGATCGAATTTAATTTGATAACCTCGCATTTCCACGCCATATGCAAGCTCCTTTATCTCCTATTATGCATCATCATTGGTTAGGAAGTTATCGGCATTGGAAGGCTGTCCAGCAATACATCAAGTTCTGGCGCTTATGAGTCTATAAAAAGCGAGAATGTTTCTCGCATGGACAACTTTACGAGGCGCTTTCGCGTGTCACGGGGTAATCTTTACGTATTGCAGCATCAGTAAATAGCACAGCTAAGATGGTAAACAAAGATATTGACCTTCCTAGAAATATTGACTAACCAACAACGGAAACTAGATTAGAATATGTTCAACATTTTTTGAGTTTTTCGCTGTATACGATTTGAGCAAATGTTTAAGAATTATATGCATAGCTCTTTTTCACATAGTTGACTGTTCAGCGCCTTTTTAACGATATATTAATGGTCTCGAAACATATATCTAACAAAGATGATTTACAAGATGCAACTTCATCGAAATCCGTGCAGCGGTTCATGAATTTACTGCGGTCAAACAGAAGCAGATAAATGATGTTGAGTGTTTGTTTTATAGTTGCTTAGATATAGCGAGATATGCAATATTAAAAAAATATATGGTTTAAAACATGTATGGCATATGTCTCCAATTGTCTTCGACGAATACATCTCCCTTTTCTCCCCCCCTCCCCTTAATTATCTACTAACGCACCTAGGAACAATATAGCCCCTAGTAGGGGTACGAAGCCGAAGAACCAGCTTCATGTGCAGGCAGCTTCGCGCAATGTCCGTTCTTCACCGAAAAGAGCGAGAGAAATATAAGCAGTGGCCAGAGCATCGGCCAACGCGTAGAGCGGGCACAAAGGACTGTGCCCAAAATCACCGCGCTGAACTCAATAATAAGCGGCCGCCACACGTAAAGTTCGGACAGCGGGAAACACCACGCGCCGTTCCATCCCTCGTTCCGATACGCATGTGTAGATTACTGTAGATGCATTTGACGCGCGGCGATTGGCAGTTTGATCTGGCATGTCGACGTGTACGCCTGTCGTCAAAGTTTTGCGCGCGCATCACGTGTAAACGTGGTTGCCGTTCGTTAAGTTCGATCTGCGATATTTTCTCATTACTGTATCCTGCTTTGTGATTTCGAGGCGTACTATTCCCGATAAACAATCAAAATCATCACTATCCATTCTTGGGTATTTTTTAAATTCTTTTGAATAACTTTCTCCGCTATAGTGGCCGCCACACGTAGAGTTCGGACTGCGCACCTAGGACTGCGTTCCGAACGGTGGATAGATCCGCGCGGTTTTGACTGCGGTTCGAACTGTCGTATTAAATTTGAGTAAAATGTGACCACAGTTTGGATCGCGGTCTGATCTGAGATTCCACGCTAACTGCAGTCTGAACTCTACGTGTAAACATTTTTTGAGAGTTTAGACTGCAGTTTAGACTGGCGCGTGGAACGTCATAAATTTTAAAAGTTTTTAGCAGCACTAAGAAATGGATACTCGTTTAATTATCGCTTTAGATGGATTTGTAGTTATCTTTAACAACCATAAAAAACAGCGAATGTGAGTAAAACAATACAGTCTAAGACATGGATATTTACCTACGTTAAGAGAGTTAAGAGAAAGTTATTCAGAAGAATTGAAAAAATACCCAGAAATGGATAGTGATGATTTTGATTGTTCATTGGGAATAGTACGCCTCAAAATCACAAAGCAGGATACAGTAATGAGGAAATGTCGCAGATCGAACTCAACGAACGGCAACCACGTTTACACGTGATGGGCTCGCAAAACTGTGACGATATGCGTACACGACGACATGCCAGATCAAACTGCCAACCGCCGCGCGTCAAATGCATCTATCGCCTCAAATGTATCTAAACTGCGCGTCAAATGTATCGGAATGAGGGATGGAACGACGCGTGGTGTTTCCTGCTGTCCGAACTTTACGTGTGGCGGCCGCTAATACGGTAAGAAGATCCCTCCGCTCCAACGTGGATGCCGCCGCGACGTCAAGCGAATCGCCCGCCAAAACACTAATTGTGAATATCAAATATAACAATGTGTAAAACAAAAAAGTGGAGAAATTAGTAAACACTTCTTGATTGCATGATTACACCAGGATTGAGTGGATTTATTGCTATATACAGTTCACTTTACCTATTGAACCGAGTCTCTTAAATCTGCTCACATGGATTAACACTCGAGCAGCCTTGTTTTCGGTTTGTCCAAATGTTACACACCTCCATTATAAAATGTAATAATGTCAAAAACATTTCGCTTGCTAAACACGATTCTAGCATCCCTTTGATATAAAGAATTCCTTTGCCCAGCAGAAAATTTACTTTCAAAGACATTTTTGACGGTTTGAAAGCATTTTCTAATGAACTGGTATATTTTTTGATCTTCTTTCATTATACCAGAAAGGATATTATTATATTTTTTTTAATGGTGGATTCGTGAAGACAGAGGGCTTTATAACATTGCAGAGATTTAGTCTAGCATAGTCTAGACAATAATATTACCGAAAACACAGGAAGGTTAAAAAATATCAGTTCAATTAGCTCATTGAAGCTAATAGAGACCCAAAGAGTCTGTGGAAAATCATTAATGAGGTTGGAAATAGAACCAGTCCTAAACATTTAATCGATTGTATAAATACAAATTCTGAAATATTAAATATTGATAAAACTCCACAAAGACTAGCAGACTATGTAAATTATTATTTCGCTGGCGTTGGTTCAAATGTGGCCACAAATATAATGAAAAGGTGTGGGACTGCGAGCACAAGTCCATCTCTTACAACAAATAGACTACCAGTTTCTTTGTATTTACGAAGGACTACGCCAAGAGAAGTTGCGGATGTAATATCATCTCTGAAAAATAATTCCTCTGCGGGTACTGATAATCTAAATGCACACATTTTCAAATCATCGAAACACATCCTATGTGGGCCTATTGCGCATATATCCTATGTGGGCCTATTGCGCATATAATCAATGCAAGTTTTAAAGAAGGAATCTTTCCATCAAATCTAAAATGCTCAAAAATTATACCCATTTTCAAAAGCGGCAATAAAGATGAAATTATAAATTATAGACCAATCTCACTGCTAAGCAATTTATCTAAAATAATAGAAAAAATCGTCAAAAGAAGACTTTTAAAATATCTGGCAGAGAATGAGATTTTGTCTAAAAACCAATTTGGTTTTCGTGAGGGCATGGGCACAACAGACGCAATTGCGAAGGTGACAGATGCAATATATGATAGCCTGGACAAAGGTAATGCTTGGCTGTGTTCCTAGACCTTGCAAAGGCTTTCGATACGGTATCGCATGAAAAGCTACTTATGAGGTTGAGAGATGTTGGTTGTGAGTCCATCAAGCTAAACTGGTTTGAAAGTTACCTGACAGACAGAAAACAAATTACATCGATAAAAAATGTCACCAGTAAGCCAGAATCCATATCATTAAATTTGGTGTTCCACAGGGTAGTGTTCTTGGACCTATTCTATTTCTAGTTTATATGAATAAACTGTGTGATCTTGTCGGTAAAACAGTATCCTTTGCAGATGACACAGTAATTCTATTTGAAGGCCATAATTGGAAATATACTTTTAGTGAAGCTAATAAAGGACTAAATATTGTAAGGGAATGGCTGGATAATTCTTTACTAAGTCTTAACATAGATAAAACTAAAGTAATTCCTTTTAGTATCAATATGAGAGGCCAACCGTCATCGGACCATATCATTAAAATACATACTTGCAATGATCAAAGTCATTGCAGTTGCCCGTCGCTGGATAGGGTAGAATCCATTAAATACCTAGGAATAATTATAGATAATTGTCTAAGGTGGCAGGATCACATCGAGTTACTAGCTTGCAAAATCAGAAAATTGGCTTATGTCTGTAAAGAGGTGAGGAATGTCTTTAGTCCAGGAACGCTAAAAAGCGTTTACTATGCTCTTTGTCAAAGCCTTCTGTGATATGGGATAATTGGCTGGGGTGGATGCGCACAAACCATCATATCTCCCCTGAATGTTGCACAAAAATGGATTTTAAAAATTGTTTCGCGGAAACCGTATCGATATCCTTCAAAGGCACTTTTTAAGGAGTACGAGGTTCTGGATATTATACAATTATATTTAAAAACTGCATTATCATATTTAAAATTTAATACAAAATTGATCGCTACCCAAAAAATAATCAATACTAGAAACTCCTGTAATGGGAATGTAATGATACCCAAAATGAAAACCACGTTTGGACAACGATCATTTCGATTTTGTGCCTCAAGATTTTTCAACGCCCTTCCGGAAAACATTAAAACTGAAGAAAATGGGAAACATTTAAAAAAACTATTGACAGCATGGTTTTTAAAAGAGGAAAATCAACACATTCAGAATGAATTAAAGATAATTATTTAGTTAATAATTGCGATAAGAATATTTAAACATACGTTTTTTTTGATATTTTAATTTTTCAACAATTTGTACCTATTTATTATTTTATTTTATTTTATTTCATTTAATTTAATTACGTATTTGATTACAATTCCATTTTAATTATATTTTGCGATTATTTGTTTGATTTAAGTTTATATATTTATATTTCTGATGATTATTATCATCATTATTTAGCACTAGTTTAATTAGTTTTAATTTAATTTAATTTAATTTACATAATTTTAACATTAAATATTGAGATACTTTCCATTTTTATAAATTGACAAAAATACGAAATTATATCATTGTAAAATTTTTCATTTCTATTAAACAATTGATATTTTAAAAATTGACAATCAATTTGCATTTTTATTAATTCTGATTATTCTAATGTAATTTTGTTTTATTTATTATTTGGATTAGATTTAGTTTTATTTTATTTTATTTATATTTTAAAAAGATTTGAATTTTCTATTTTTAATTTAATTTTTTGTAGACTATTTTAATAATTAGTTTTATTTGATTGTGTCTAGAAATATATGCATTGTTAATAAATAGTAATCATAATGCACAAAGAAAATTGCTCAAGTCTGCCTTAGAACAGGCTCAGGCCTAGTTAGGCGACTTTCGGTCATAACCATGTCTCTGTCACAATAAGAATCAGTTTTCTGCTATTGCCTCATTTACATACAGTGTGACATGGTAAAATGTACTAGTTAAATTTTGTAATACCTACTCTAAATAAAAAAAAAAAATAAAAAAAATTACTGCGTCAAAGATGAGCTTAATCTACAGAATGTCGTTTAAAAATGTATATTTTCAGTTGTTCTCGAATGATAAGAGTAAAATCAAGTTTGAGAACGCTCTGTAATATAGTGATTTTGCGGAATCGACTTTTACTACGATCGAGCAAATTACTCATCACTCGATTGAACTGACCTACCTGATGACTGAACTATCGATTACTCCCTTTGCCCTGGCTCAGTGATTACTTCCGTACTTCACACACTCCGCAAGAACTGCGCGCCACCACCGAACATCTATCTCGTGTGCACACACGCGGCATCACCCATCGCGCCTAGTCTGATCTCACACGCAACCACTCAATAGATAGTCACAATTAAATAGCGTGAAGATCTATCAGCCATATGCTATAATAATATTATTACTAAGCATCGATGAAACTTGTTAAACAATTAAGTATTTCTTAATAAACAGCTATTCGACGATCTATTAGACTGAATGGGGTCTACGTTATCTCTGCTATTATTGGTATTTCCATGGCCACTCATCCTAAATCCTACAGAGCGCGGGATTAAATTCAATTTGACAACCTAGCGTCGCGTCGCCGTGACGTTGCTAATTTGCAATGAAAACGTTTTAAAAAAACCTGGTAAAAGCGTTTCGTTTATTCATCCAGAAATATCGATATTTAAACTATTTCTTCAAGGATTAATAATTAATGAGCAAAGGTTGGATCTTTATCTTTATCAGATATAGTAACATGATTCATGAAAGCTTTCATTGTTAACCTCAAGAACCTGCTATAATGGAAATTAACAAGGAAGCGTATTTAGATAATACACGGCCTATTTTCCGTATGTACCGTTTGTCGGTAGTGCATCAGTAGAGTAGTAAATAATTAGACACCTGCCTAATCACAATTATCCCAACAATCAACATTCATTGCAAATATTAGGAAGATGATACACCAAATTTTAACAAAAAAAAAACCGTCTCATTTTTTTTAATAAGTGCAGCAGCCATGTCAATGTGATACTTAGAACGGGCTATCTTAATTGAATACGTATACAAAATTTTGTGTCTGTGCTGTTGACCGTTGAGGAGTTCCCTCGTTGGAAGCCAACCCTGGGTGTGGCAGTTCTGTATTGGTAAAACTTAGAACGGGCTGTCGTAATTGAATGCATATACAAAATGTCGTGCCTGTGCTGCTCTCGTCGGGAGCCAACCCTGGATGCAGCAGCCATGTCACGGTGAAACTTAGGAAGGGCTATTATAACTGAATGAGTATACAAAATTTCATGTCTGTGCTGTTGACCGTTGAGTAGTCCCCTCGTCCGAAGCCAACCCAGGGTGTAAAATCAGGTCATGCGTACCATTAAAAAAATATATTGTCATCGGAATTGAATCAACATGTACATTTTCAACTTCATATGATAATATTTGAGGTGTTCCCTCAATTCCTCATGAATCCCATATAAGAACAGGATTTTGATAACATTGGGACTAATCTGCAAGTATATCCTTCCAAATAAAAAAGAATTTTTCAAATCAGTTCATAAATGGCTGAGTTCTAGGTTAACAAACATTAAAAAAAAGATACAAGCAAATTGATGAACTACTCTCATTTTTGATGAAAAAAATAGGAAATTACTGAAAATATCACACGATCCCGTTTAGGCGAAATAGAAACCAAGCAGATCACGAGCATTTTACCCTACGTTATGGGCGAGAGATCGAATTCCAAACAAGTTCAACCAAGTTGTCAAACCGACCCCAAATATCCTAGACCTTTGAGTAAAGGATGTAATATATCACTGCAAAATCTGAAAAGTAACAGCAGCATTTTCAGCCAACCCGCAAAGCAACGATTAACGATTACGATGACGATTAACAGCACGTCTACCAGTCAACGGCGGTTTTAACGACGTCGAAACTCACGCGGTAAACTCGTTTTATCTTATTTATGATGTCAAGCAATCGCGATAGTATTCGATTTCACTTACCTAATCAGTTAATGATTGTGTTTCACGGGACGCGAGACATCCATAAAATAAAATTATTTAGTATTGACAACCTGCACCTTCCCTCCCCCTCCCCTCCCCCCTCCCCCCCCCCCCCCCCGTTTTACACTATATTCCCAACCAATGGAGTTGCATTCTATATATTTTTTGCACTCTATGTCTTTAAGAACATTCGATATATTCTAATATTATTACATGACTGACCAACAAAAAAGAGTGTAATTTATTCAGGGTTTAATATTATATATTTTCCGTTTCTTTATTCCACGATAACTACTAAACGCTTGAACCGATTTACAAGTATGCGGTAATATTAGAATCGTTGTCGTCCTAAGTGTTATAGAATGGCCAACAATAACCTCAACTGGCCAAATATCAAGTAAGTAGTTGTCTAATTGTCCAATGTCAATAAATTAATATAAATATATCATGTTTAGTGTCAAATAAAAGGTCTGGTTTAGTACATTCCGGAAATATACATGTATATCAATACATAAACCACAAATATTTAATTAAAAAACGGTTTAAAAAATAATCAATAATACAATAGTTCAGTTTCTGTAATGGCAGTCGTGTTTTTTATTATTTTTGATATATTTACATGTCTCGTTTCATTATTCTCATATATATGTTGACTATAGAATAGAATAACTTTATTGTGCTATAGAAACATTACTTAATAAATATTACACTGGTTTTTAAAAAAAAGAGCATGTACACACAAATGGCGGACTTATCGCTATAGCGATATCTTACAGTCAACCATTAATGTTATTCTATTATATACGTAAAGTTATTATATTCTATATGTTTACTGCTTCTTACTTAATGGACGCAATTTTACGCTTATATTTCTACTGTTATGTAGCCATTACGGCACGTTTTCTCCCGGTGTTCGTTGGCATTTCGGGCGGTCCGGGGAAAGAGCTCACACAAATCTACCGTGTCGGCAATAACAAAGGGGTGTTATCGATAAGAAATCGCCGACCGTTGCTGTTTATCGTTTGCCCTCCATTTCATTTCATTTCATTTCTTCCGCCAGCTCGCCCTCCCTCACCGGCGACCTGCCAACTCTGGCGTGAAAACCTTTGTGATGATAATTACGCTACACAAATCTATTCGACCCATCAATTCACCGCGCCGGCATTTCAACACACTTTATATTATACAAATGTAGCGGTTAAAATATGAATAATGATTGTATGAACAATGGGCCCGATTGCGTATCTTCGTGAAATAAAATCGTAATTAGTTAGTGACAGCGAGACAAGGCAATACGTTGAAGCGGAATATAAAATGAACTTTTGTCACTTTTCGAGAATAAAACTACCAATCAAACGTAAAGTGACATAATCTGAGAGCGGACGAAATTTTCTCAAACCTATTCAAATAGTTTGATGTTTAACGGGTAGTTTTTGTGCTGGTAAAGATATGGTCGTTAATTTTACATTACGCTTTTACACACTGCTCTATCTTGTTCGCGTGAACTCTTTCCGATATTAGTTCACGAAGAAACGCAATCGAGCCCAATATTAGGCTTTAGTAAAGTCGTTATAAATACAATTTAAAAATAACTTACCCGATCAAAATGTATAATTCAAATCTTCCACGCTCTTGTGTTACCATCGCGCTTATAATTTTAAATTTATGGAGTCGGATATGTGATTATTGACAAAAAAGATACTATTTTGCAGCGCTCAAGAACAGCTCGCCCGTTTAAAAAGAGTCTAAATAAAACTTTTAATCAACAACAATTTACGCATCTCTGACTTGCGTATTCGGTACTGTAATCAAACTTAAAATAACTCGAAAGTCTTCTAGCATTCGCTCAGGGTAAAATACTATAACATCTATACCAATCGAGTCAACAAATGAGTATCCGCAGAAAAAAACTGTTTTAGATTAGTCTAAGTAAATTTTGGAGTAGAAAGCAAAAACCGGAAAAAAACGTTACATTTAGTTTTTTTTTTTGGAAAAAGGTTACATTTGGATTGTTTGTGTTTAAAAATAAAACATTCATTAGTACATTAGATAAAAAATCTAACAAAAATGTTGGAAAAATAAAGAAAGAGTTCTGGTCTAAAATGTGCTCTCAGATCCAGTATTAATGACCGCATGGTAGTCTTAAGTCTTTCGTTTTAACAATACTTAAATTACCGGTATCACAATCTATATGTTTGAAAATAAAAAAAATATGATTTTGTCCATTTTCGAATAATAAAATGCGAACAAACTATACAAGAATTAGGATTTATTTGCACCAAAAAGATAAGAATAGATGATTTATCCGTTTATACTGTATAATATTTATCCATTTTGACAAAAATATGTCTACTTGACAAAATTTTAAAGCATATGTTTATGATATTGTTAATAAACTGTTGTCATACGTCCGTAATATAAAAAATCTAAATAAAGTATTTTAGTCAAAGGGTGGACTTAAACAATTTGGTTCTGCGGCTTCTTAAATTATATAGAAACAAATATAAAATAGGACATCAGGCCCCGCTTTTATCACGTTAAAAATAAACGCTGCTAAAATCAGAGCTTGATTATATTGTGTTGTTTTATTGTCTTTGGGTATACTGAGGTGTCTCGGTCGCCTGGTCAAATTTAGTAATCATAGTGACCAGGAAAGGTATCAGCACCGTTTCTTTTAGATTATCAGCTCCCTAATTTGGTTACTGTTAAAGAATATTGTCCTTCGCTCTA
The DNA here is from genome assembly GCA_944548615.1 of Micropterix aruncella. Taxonomy (NCBI): domain Eukaryota; kingdom Metazoa; phylum Arthropoda; class Insecta; order Lepidoptera; family Micropterigidae; genus Micropterix; species Micropterix aruncella. Next base: position 1,584,128 of record OX155960.1, read on the forward strand.
TATCTATATTGGTAGGATTATTTGACAATATACGTCATGCTCGATATTTATCGTAAATAGTCCACCAAAGACGTCTATCAAAGTACATATACAGGAAATGGAATTCAAATTCTTTTAAAAGTAATTGCGATACTATGGCTATATTGGGGAATTAAATAGTTTACATTCTGATAATGGTAACGTTCCCCGTTAACAAGTAAATATATAAAAAATAATAAAAAATACGATTGCCGTTACAGAAAGTGAACAATTGTATTTATAATTATTTTCATTATGGCTTTTTTATGAAATATTTGTGGTTTATATATTTATTAATATACATAGATATATATTTTCGGTATATACCTACTCAATTAGGCCTTTCATTTAACACTAAACACGATATACTTTTGTTATTTATTGATATTTAAACATTTAGACAACTACTTACCTAATATTTTAAGTTAAGGTACCCTATGACACTCGGTATGACATAACGGTTCTAACAATACTACACACTTCTAAATCGGTCTGAGCGTTTAGAAGTTATGGTGCAATAAAAACGGAAAACATACATAAATGAATCCTGAACACATTACACTGCTTTTTTGTTGGGAAGTCGTGTAAAACTATCCCATTCCTCGTTGCATAAAAATGTCCGCTGTTTCACTATTAAAACGTCTTATCCCCAGATCGTCCTGAAGATAATGATGAGAAAACTCCAATAACTTTACAAGAGAGTCTGAATTAGAACTATTATATCAATATTAAAAGGATTTTCATTCACGATATCAATATATTTTTTGATTGCAACATTTTATAATAACGGATAATACGCGAGCAACTGCTGCCAGTGCAGCGGCGCGCATGTGGATAGCTCCTTCTAGTGGTTGACTCTTGAATGTGTGTCGAATGACTAGTTCTTGGCTATCTACAGGGGTGTCGCGGTCGGCTTAAATAAGGGGGCGCACGCCTAGCTGTAAGAGTTTAGTTAAATGATGGACGTCGTGTCGTGAATCGTGTGACTATGTTTAGTGATGTTGGCTGGATTTCTCGGTACAGCCCCTTTCCGATTATTATTAAAGTTGTTTGCCAGGCTAGAGCGATTTCTGTAGCTATTTATCATGGTTACAGTTTATAATCTGAAGTGGCATTTCTAATTATAATTATCAATAATTACAATATTATCACACACTTATTCTGCTACGAGGGCTACGCCACTGATTTGTCTATTATTATAAACCAAGTGGAGATGGTTAGGATTCAATTAGTCCAGTACTAAACGCTGTTGTCGCAGAAGCACAAAATATACATAAACAATAATTTATAATTACGCCAAATTCCACATTTCTTAAATTAGCCGCAACGCAAATAACAACACTCATTGCATATCGTTTCCAGTATTGTTATCACACACAAATGAATTGTACCCGAGCAGGTTACTCCTTTGATAACATAAATTATCGCAAGTTTTGTGTCCGATTTTAAAAACATCAGCGTAACGAATCATTTATTACGACACATTGATCCTTTCAGGGGTAACATAAATTAAACCAGTACCAATTTGTTACAATGTAGAGCAGTGATTTCCAAAGTGGTCTACACGGACCACCAGGGGTCGATTTCAAGTTACAGGGGTCCATGTCAGCGAGGAAAAAAATGGGGTACACGAGATGTAAAAGGGGGTCCACTTTAGCAGACTCCATTAAGGCAGGTCATCATAAACAATACGGCATCCCGTAAATCTCGTATCACATCTAAAACAGATTGCGTGTACAGCATAGTATTTTAAACTTATATAAATCGCAATAAACAAACGCGCGCATCACAAGTATCTTGAAAGAAATCAACACTCAAATTGCATCACTAGTCGATTGGGGAGGCCAGCGCACATGACTAACCAGGGAAGCTGCGAGCGGGATATGTGGATAAATTGCACTTCAACGAGTATCCGTGCGAGCGAGTAGGATAGACGCGTCACATGAATGAGCAAGCAAAATAATGCTATATATGCGGTTACCTATGGCTTTCTCAAATGCTTTGTATTAGGACCTTGAATAAGTTCGCGCTGTTTCCAAACAGGTGGCATTACCCGGACTACGTGCATGTAAGTTCAGATGGTAACGCATCTGTAAGGTAGTACTGTCAGTAATCTTGAACTTCAGTGTATGTTATCGTACGCCTGGTGTAAATAAGTATTTTTTCCCAGTTCTGAAAATGTTGAGTTATGTGCCAAACAAAGAGTATTTGAGGGGAATTTTATTCCAATACTTTCTCTGCGGCTGAAGCACACATAATTCTTTTTGTGACTTGCGGTGAGCATCCTCTGTCGTAAACGACATGGCGCTACTGGTTTCGATGCTTTAAAAATAATGATTATGATCTTCAAAATAAAGAAGGTTCTGGAGCATCAAAAAAGTTTGAAGGCAAAAATTGTAGGAATTTCTAAATGAAAACCCATGTCAAGCGCTAGCTAAGCTTGGAAAATTATTACAATTTAATGAATCAATAGTTTAGAAACGTATGAAATCATTAGGAATAATACAAAAGCAAGGACATTTGATGCCATATGAGTTGAGCCAAGAGACGTGGAAAGGCGTTTCCTTACTTGTGAACTGTTACTTCAACGACAGAAAAGAATAGTTTTTTGCACCGTATCGGGACTGGCGATGAAAAGTAGATAGAGTAAAAAAAAATAATAATAATAATTAAACGCTTTATTTGCTTTAACAAAAAGGCGAGCTGATTTCCTAAAGGCAATATCTTACAGCTAACCTTAACCTAGTGGAATAACATGTTATGCAGTAAAATATTCCGATAGACTCACAGACTATCTACTAAGAGTCTACTAAAGAGTACGATAGTCTCAAGCGTAAAAATAGTGGGGTAAGCTCGGCCATACATCAACATCGTTCTGTTCCTAATATCCAAAACTAATTTTATGACCTTTAGCAAGACAAACACTGACCAACCAACTTCAACTATTAGGCTTCACTCGTGCATCAGAACACAAGATTGCCAGTGTATGAATGTCGACAGGGTGTCCTCCAAGTACTTGGGCGTGATGTTAGACAACAGACTGCGCTGGGAGGATCATTTAACGAAGATTGCGGCAAGACTGAGAAAACTTATGTATTACTTTAGGAGTTTGCGGAACATCTTAGATTTCAATACGCTAAGAAGTGTCCACTTTGCTGTCTGCGAGTCGGTTATTCGATATGGCATGGTAACTTGGGGCTGTGCGGCAAAAACGCTTCTGGCCACCCTTTACAAAGCGCAAAAGGCTATACTAAGGGTGATCAATAAAAAACTCCAAACATATTCTTCCGATGACCTTTTCCGAGAGTATAGAGTGTTGAGTGTGAGAAAAATGTTTGTGATGGTAACTCTCACTAAATTCCAGAGTGAGTTAGGAGAACAGAAAAAAGCCAGCAATCTCGTGTAACAAGAAGATCGAATCAAACAAATTTTGCAATACCACTCAGGAGATCCGCGTTTGGCCAATCCAGTTTCTCTTATCTTGCCCCCAAAAAGACATTAAAATTTCATATAAATTTAAAAATAGTTTGAGTGCCTATCTCTTATATTGTACAAATGCAGATATTGAACACCTTATTAAATAATTGAAACTTTATAATAAAAATGTAATAGTATATTATGTAGTAATATAAATTGATGATTTCTAAATGTAATTTTATTTTAATTTTTGTGAATTTACTTTGTATATTATTAATACATATTAATACTTATTAATACATCTTATATATAAAATTCTCGTGTCACAATGTTCGTTCCCGTACTCCTCCGAAACGGCTTGACCGATTCTCATGAAATTTTGTGAGCATATTGAGTAGGTCTGAGAATCGGCCAACATCTATTTTTCATACCCTTTAGTGATAAGGGTTGTCCACCCTAAACATTTTTCTTTAATTTTTAGTATTTTTTTTAATTTCTTATTTTTTTTATTATGTCGCATTAAAAAATACATACAACCCTAAATTTTTACCCTTTTATCACCAACCCTTATTTTTTAATAGCCATTTTAGTAATTTAATCATTTTTCATCCCCGGTCGATAACTGATCAATCGTCATTTAATTAGTTATCCCCGCCAGTTGTCTACAGGTGTCACTTCTCACACAGTAAACAGCACGGAGTAGGGATGAGAACGAAGCCGGTCTCCTGTTTCTCTCACACAATAAGACTTCTCTCACTCCCTACACAGTTGTCGGCCATCATTATTGTTTATGCATCAAGTGTAGTAGTAACGTTGACAATTATTATTTTGCTATCTCAGTGTAACTCTCATATTAACTATTAATCATTCCTATTTTATTAATAATAATAAAATTATCAATTTAGAGTGTATTTTGCACGATTAGTTAATCAAGTGATTTTCATAACCTCAAAAGTACTCAACACGTGGCACGAGCTTCCACCAACAACGGCTTTTGTGTTGTAAGTATATTTTTTTTTAATTAAATCGAAAATGTTGTTGGAAACGGTCAAAAAAGATTCGGTGGAATTTATTTTTTTTTAAATTGGGCAAACTTTTTTTTGTATTCATTTTTTTTACCATTTCTAACCATATATTTTCGATATGATTATGAAAAATAAAATTTTTCGCTTTTGTAAAACAGTCTAATGTTTACATGAATATGTAAATGAATGTGTGTACAACCAAATATTAAATACATTATAACTAGGGCCAAGATTTTTGCCGTGATTTCATTTTAACATTTTACAATTAATGCTCTTAAGGTGACGCTATTGGCTAAATCAAATTCAACTTTCTTTTGAGACAGGCGAGGGGTGAGATGAAGCGGGGTACGATTACGGTAGGGGTATTTTTTAGCGCCCTCTATGAGTACACGGTTATAACTACTTGATTGCGCGCGACCACCGCGTAAAATTAGCGCTGTCGTCGCTCACGGCGCCATAGCGACATGTGACGTCGCCATTGGGACATGCGCTCGCAACCTAAGGTCGCGGTCGGCGCCGCTGTGGAAGCAGTTTTAATCTATACTAATATTATAAAGAGGTAAAGTTTGTGATGTTGTAGGAAGTAATCTCTGGATTTACTGAACCAATTTTGAAAATTCTTTTACCAATAGAAAGCCACGTTATTTGTGAGTGTCATAGGCTATATATTAATCCGAAAACTGTAAATACTTTTTAGTGGTAGTAGGATTTCCAAAGTAAGTCGGAAAAAACGGTCGAACGAAAACGTTTCTAACTAACGCTGCCTTAACGATGAGAGATATATGATTAAGTTCTAGAAAAAAGGTGTAGAGCTTGATAATGCCTACAAAAAAGTCAGCGACAGCATATATGTAACTTTTATATTTAAGTCACAAAAAGTAGTTTTTCAAATTAAAAAAAAATAATTTAAATCGTTAGGTCATGTTTATTGGTCATATTATCAACAATTATGAATTATTATCAAAATAAGTAAATTTATCGTATTAAGTGTTTAAAACAAAACACTTTTTCCTTTTACTGCATAAATAGTTAAAGAGATAATACGACATAGGTATGGAACCGCGACCGTGTCGTCTATCTATACTAATATTATAAAGAGGTAAAGATTGTGAGGTTGTAGGAAGAAATCTCTGGATCTACTGAACCGATTTTGAAAATTCTTTTACAAATAGAAAGCCACGTTATTTCTGAGTGTCATAGCCTATATATTAATCCAAAAATGTAAAGACTTTTTCGTGGTAGTCGGATTTCCAAAGTAAGTCGGAAAAAACGGTCGAACGAAAAGGTTTCTAACTAACGCTGCCTTAACGATGAGAGATATATGATTAAGTTCTAGAAAAAAGTTGTAGAGCTTAATAATGCCTACAAAAAAGTCAGCGACAGCATATGTCAAACTTTTATATTTAAGTCACAAAAAGTAGTTTTTCACATTAAAAAAATAATTTAAATCGTTAGGTCATGTTTATTGGTCATATTATCAACAATTATGAATTATTATCAAAATAAGTAAATTTAACGTCTCAAGTGTTTAAAACAAAAGACTTTTCCCTTTTACTGCATATAATTTTACTTTTACTGCATAAATGGTTAAAGAGATAAGATACTCACAAATAAGACACTCACAAGAAGACACTCACAAATAACGGTAATATAGTCAAATTGGCATGCAAATACATACATACATATGCAGTAAAAATATAACCCGTCTTTTGGCAGTCAGGAAATAAATCATAGCACTCAGTACTAACCAAACCACACTCATAATTTCATAACAAGTAGGTAAAATGTTTTACCGCCCAACGAAGTGGGCACGGGTCAGCTAGTATATAAATATATATTAATTTTAATCATATTTTAAAATAAAATAATATTGACAATTTTCATGACATTTTCTTACAAATTTTTATTAGGTAATTAAGATATTTCTGTTACATTAAGTATGATTTTGTTTATTTATATAAATATAATATTATACATTTCTCAGGATAATTAAAATAAATTGTCTACCTTGGAACAAGCGGCAGCCTAGTTAGGTTAAGACTTTTGTATATTGAATGTACTCATAATTTAAACTCAATAAAATAATTTGAAATTTAAAATTTGAAGCTTATTCTCTGTATTTGGAGTGATCAGCAGGGTGTTATTTATTATGAGCTCGTCAAACCCAATGAGACTATCACGAGAGATCGCTATCAACTAAAATTGTAGCGTTTGAGTTGAGCCCTATAGGAAGTAGTCGCTAAACAAGTAGAGACTCGATAAAGTAATTTTGTTACATGACAACGCTTGGCCACATGTTGCAAAAACAGTCAAAACTTACATGGAAACGCATACATGGAAAGTCTTGACCCACCATCCAATTATCACCTTATAAGTTCGATGTCACATAACCTGGCTGAGTAGCGCTTCCATTCTTATGAAGATACGAAAAAATGGATCGATTCTTGTATAGCCTCAAACGACTTATAGTTTTTCCGATGTAGAATTTAAATACTACCAGAAAGATGGGAGAAAGTAGCGTCTAGTAACAGCAAATAATTTGATTGAAATATATTTAACCTTATACATACTTTAAAGAATGCATTCAGTTTGTCAAAAATACAGCAAGAAATTATTCAAGATCCTAATACTTCAAGGTCGTGGTCTCTCAGAAAATTAATGAGCACCGTGGAATATTTAGGTACTTTTTAATAAAGCTACGAAAACAAATTATACATAATTTTATTTGTTTACAACAGTCCACTTTAGCAAAAATTGATCATGTCATGTGCCAGCTATCAAAAACACATTTAAAGATAATAACTTTAGTAAAATTCAACATTACGCAGGGTTTATAGGAAACTTAAAAAACACTTTGGTACCTCTGATGTATAGGTTGGGTATATCTACACCTAAACATAGGAAAGTATAGGAAATATTAGGCTTGTTTCCGGGTTAGGCAAATTGGATGATCCCTAAATCTTGTTGTCTCCTTTATAAAATGTAATAACGCCAAAATCACTTCGCATGGCAAACACAATTTTAACGTCCTTTTGGCATAAAGGATCCTTTTCCCTGAAGCAGATTTGCATTAAAAAGACACATTTCATATTATATATAATGTACTTTATAAATTAGATGGAATTAAAATAGAATAGAATAGAATAGAATAGAATAGAATAGAATAACTTTATTGTGCTATAAAAACATAACTTAATGAATATTACGCTGGTTTTATAAAAAAGACAATTTATGCACAAATGGCGGACTTATCGCTATGGCGATATCTTACAGTCAACCATTTGATAAAATAATTCCTAATTTTCACCGTACAATACACAAAGAAGTAGTAAAGTTAAATTTAAAATAAACTTATACAGATACATGTCAGTAACTTATGCTAAGGTTGCCCAGGGAAGGATAAAGGAGAGGACAAGGTGAGGTATTTGGTTAGTGACTGTGTAAAAATAGATGTTTCTTCAACAATTTTTTGAAAGTATGCAGCGAAGGTGCATGCCTGATAGAGTGAGGGAGCTGATTCCATAAACGAGCAGAATGGACTGTAAAAGAGTGCGTGTAAACAGAAGAATGATGTATCGGAATAGCGAGTGTGTTATCCCGGCTTGATCGAAGTGGAAGACCGTGGCCTCCCAAAGGGTGGAAATTCTCCTTTAGTTATTGAGTATGTTGTAGAGTAGCGACAACGTATGAAAATTTCTTCGATTGCGAATAGGAAGCCAATGAAGTTGCTCACGAAAGCAGCTAACGTGGTCGAACTTTCGCAAATTAAAAACATACCTGAGTAAGATATTTTATCATTAAAATCATTACCTAATAAACTCGAAAGTTCTTTGGTCTATTTTCAATATTCCAGAATAAATAATAATATTTGTTTTGTAGATAGTGGATCAGTGAACATTAGTAAAACTGTCGGGGGTTTATTTTTACTCAAAAAAGGCCCAACAAAAAGGATTGTAATGTGATCAGGGATTCAGGATTCATCTATGTATGTTTTCCGTTTCTTTATTCCACCATAACTTCTAAATGCTCGAACCGATATAGAAGTATGTAGTATTGTTAGAATCATTATGTCATCTTGAGTGTCATAATATCCGTCACTATTCAAATAAGTAAATTGTTGTCTAAATGTCCAAATCTCCAAATGTCAATAAATTGATATAAATATATCGGGTTAAGTGTCAAATAAAAAGTATGAATACATTCCGAATATATATATGCATATATATGAATAAATATACAAACCACAAATATTTTATTATTAAAAAAAAGGAAATAAAAATAATTATAAACACAGTGGGCTCGATTGCGGTTCTTCGTGAACTAAAATCGGAAATTAGTCCGTGTGAACGAGACGGGGCAATACGCTAAAGCGGAGTGTGAGATGACCGGTTGTCACTTTTTCGCATTAAAATTGCCCGCCAAGGTCAAATCTTACACCGCACGAAATATGCTCGAATTTATTCGGACGCGTATAAGTTCGACAGGTAGTATTTATCGACGATCGTTCGTTTCATATCCCGCTCTAACGTATCGCTCTGTCTCGTTCGCTTGGACTAATTTTAGTTTTAGTTCACAAAGAAACGCAATCGGGCCCAGTAGTTCACATTTTGTAACGACAGTCGTGTTTTTTATAATTTAATATATTTACTTGTTACCATTATTGTAATGAGTTTTTATTTATATTAGTATTACTAGATAAGGACACTCCGGAAACCGGAACGCGCAAATATTTTTTCAAAACGTATACGGAAATATCCATTTTGAGCCCCCCTGAGACGATTAAGACCATTTCCAGATTAAAGTTTGTCCTTGTTTCCGTCTGTGTCTGTGTGTATTCCTCCACAAAAGTATTCCTCCTAAACTCTTAATTCTTTTGAGCTGATATTTGGTATACAGGCATTACTTAGTCATGGAAAGAGTTGAAAAGATTGTAGTTAAAATTGGACCAAAAGGCAACGCACTAATTATATATCATCCTCGAAATATTGGACTTAGAGACTTGAAATTTGGTACACAGATGACTTGTTGGGCCGAAATCACATTTTAGTTGGAATATTTCATATACAAGCTACACTAATATTATTTAGATTTCGACATACACTGTAATCAAATATTAACGCCGTCTGTTGGCGCTTAGCCAACAATCGAACCGCGCCGAGCACCCTGGCGGCGTTCGTTAAAGTTGAATATCAACAAAAAAAAATCGGTAACGAAGCCGTGAATCAAAAAAATGTAAATGATTTTAACTCAGTTTTAACATCCCAAAATCCCTATTTCCAAATATATTTTTTTCGGAAAAAAGTGAATTTAAAAATAATAAAAATCTTTGTTAGTATCATGTAAAGATTCAATTCCTGAAATGATGTTGGTATTTACAAGGACACCATATACAGGGTAAGCTTTTAATTAGTGATATCCTTGAAGTGGAAGAATCAGTAAGAGCAAATAAACAAGTTTTGATAAAAGCTTTCGAAAACAACAGAGGATTCAAATCAAAAAAAAAAAATTATTTCAGATTTGAAAATATTTAGGTTTTGAGAAATATTATAAAAAGAGTTGAGCGCGTTGCACCATCAAGCGGCAGGTAAAATATCGCGAATATTGTTTATTCGCGATATTTTACCTATTACTAGATGGCGCAACAAGCTCAACGCTTGTCAAACTTGTATTTATCAGTCAATAATTTTAAGCTATTAAAAAAATAAAAAAAAATGTTATTTTGTTTTTGTTTTTTTAACATTTTGTATAAACCGCCCTGCCTATACGAACGTACGTGACATGGCCGCTATAATATCGCCCGAACGCAACAACCTGTATCACGTACGTTCAAGTACTCTCGAGTGCAAAAACAAAAACAAAACAAACAAAAAGAACCGAAACCCACAAAGCAGACGAGATACGTGATATTGCTCGTACTATTCTAAATACAAAAAAGGGTAATAATAAATGGGTCTCTTGTGTAAAAAAAATGTCTCGTATATTGTAAACAAGTATTGTTATAAAGAAATCTAAGTACAGAAAAAACCAACATTTTTTACCTACTTTTTGAATAATAACCCAAAGGTATTGCGGATAAAGTTGCTTATTTGGTCATACTGATTTACCCACTTCAATGATGTCACTAATTAAAAACTTAACCTTTATAAAGGGAATTATTCTCTCCATTTTATCTATTGGTTGACCTGTAAGATATTGTCAACGTGGTTATAAATCAGCCTTACAAAGTACGACTGAGTAAGGTTAGAAATAGTTTCCTGTACCAGTCCAACCTTTTTTATAATAAGATTCCATTGTGCGTCAGGGGTCTTGGAGACGTTCATTTTAAGAAAAAGATCCAGGACATTCTTATCAAGAACCCAATTTATTCTACTACTTTGACAATATTGAATTTCTTAATCTTTCATGATTACTTTTATTATAATACAATATATTATGTAAAAAAAATTTTTGACTATATATCCAATCATTTTGATAATCGGAGATGGATTATATTAATAATTTTTTTATGGACTATTTCTATTGAGACATTTCTATTTGTAATCTTATTTGTGGTATTTCTGATTTGACTATTTTATGACTGACTATTCGTTTGTATATTTTGACTATTTGTATTTTTCATCTATACCTACTTAGGTATTTTAGTACCTCAAATAGTTTTTTAAAGGACCATATTTTTTTAATGTAAATTTATTTAATAATTGTTTTTTCCTTTTAAAAAAATAGTCAATCTGTATAAAAAAATATTGTACCACATAAGGTATAACGTATTATCTTGTATAAAGAATTTGACTATGCCAAGAGTAGGGATACCTACCAACTGGTTTATTTTATAAAATAAAAAAAATAGGAAAAATGGTTTCTTTGTATTATGTATGCAATAAAGAAATTTTGAATTGAATCGAAGGATCAATTTGCGATAAGCTTTTTTACAAAATCTTGTAGCAAGTCATTTCACCATCGTCTTAGGTAATTACTCCCGATGGGAGTATTAACAGGGAGTTATTTTTAGTATACATTTCTACGCAGCCTTCTGTAATTACATATCTGCGTAGGTTTTGATTGCCTGGGTGAGCTTAATTTAGGGCGAATCCTTCGATTTGTGGGATTGATTAGTTCGGCGGGGCGACGCGTGATATTGGCAGGAGGTAAACACGGACCGTAATGGCGCTTAACACGCTAGCTGCCGGCGCGTGTCGCGTGACTCCCGCCGTTATATTAGCGGCGGAGGCAGTGAACGTGTTAAGGTCACGATAAAGCTCGATCGACCTCGATAAATTTTGATTTTGGCCCACTGCGCGCAGCGAACAGCCCACTTAACTCACTTTTAAAGCAATCCTGCTAAAAATAAGTGAGGTGGAATGAGCTGGTTTTTAGATTACACTAAACCTGTTTGTATTTTTTTTTCAGAAGACATCCATCGCTTCTTGTTGCAACTAGGGTTGTCGACTACAGCGGGCGAGCCCGTCACCTCAGGAAGTTTTAACGATTAGTCGTTTTATCTCCCTGGAGTGAGCGCAGAAGACTTGGACAAATAGTCCACCGTCTAGCTCCACCACAAACCCGTAAGAGGCCAACGCCTTAAACGCGAGATAGCCAGGAGTGCTACCCAGCGGGCTAACACTCACGCCCTTACTTCCAATTGCAGATTACTCCAGTCTCTCGATTGGTTACGAGTTCGAGGTCGCTTGCGCGGTCCTCTTCCTTACGAAGCGGTGAAACGGTGTATACCGAATCGGTGTATACTGTATCTTGCCCGGCTGTTCACCCAGGATCGGGTAGCCGATGGTCGTTTCAAGAGCAGTCGCCGAAAGGTTCGCAACCACCCCCGCTCTATAGGAAACAGTACTGCTTCCAGACTCCCCCGACTGTTAGTCAGAGTGCGCAATCGATTGGCTTATGCCGCACGGTGCGCAGACCGTCCAGGAGCGCCAGAAGGTTGATTACCAGGGGAAACTAACCATAAGGCCAGAGTCCTACCCAGGCTCGTTCTTCATGCGTGAAGGCCGTCGGATAGGTGTTGACCCGTGAGTGTGACCAACCCTGAACAGAATGGGTCTTCATGGCCAACTCAGCAAGGGCCCATTAACTCCCCGTTTCTTGTTGCAATATTTCAATGCAAAAAGAAAATGGCGGAAGATAGCATTGCAACTGTAGACTGCAAGCATTGCAAGCTGTGCAACTACGTCACATTATTCTAATATTTTGGTTATCCCGCCAGATAACAATTCAAGATAGCCGCCGCACTATTGTTGCCACTCGTATATAATCTGAGTCAGATAATGAATTTTCATCGTCGCAAACATTGAACGTGTGAGCGGCTTGCTCGCTCACTAGTCGTAATAAAATCTTCAACCGGAGAACATACTGTCTTTTACTAATGACAATACGGCGCCGCCGCATGTACATAGTATCGCCGGAACAAAGAATCATCCTTAGTGCAATAAATTAGTAACTTGTATGGATCCGATGGGGCTCTACATATAGAAATATTGACCTACTAGAAATATTGTAAATTTCATAATAGATGTTAAATGTACAGCCTGTATAAATATATCACAATTCTACACAATATCGGCGTCACGGATGTTCCTATGCCTTTAAATTCGGCCTGTGCCATTATACGCTTTTATAAATATTACAAGAGTTTGGTTCATGCATGTTAATACGGCGCATCGCCCGGAACGCTAAGGTTGTCACTCTTAAAATAACAGCCTTACGTAATTTTATTTGTAATATAATTGTCATTATATCGGTAAAGGCTACATAACTATTATTCCCACGATTAATTTGGATAATAGATCCCTAATAGGGTTGATTCCGAGGAGGTAATTAGAGAATCGGCACTTTAAGTTCAATTACGGTTGGTCGTATGTAAATAGTATTAAATAAGCTATCTTATTTCATTTGTTTTTTTTTACGAGAAGATTATAAATATCTTGAGAAGATATTTATAATTATCAACTCCTTCCTAGAAAAAAACATTTAACACTGACTTGCAAGGGAGACTGAATGCGTGCTAAGATGAACTCTCTCATATGTGGCGACAGCTGTCCTAAACCTACCAAAGCCGGTCATTAGTCCGGAATCCGAATCACCCGAAAGTACACAAATAAAGAAATATATGAAATAAATACACATGTTGTGTGGGATTAATAAAACGCGATTTCACTGTTTTTATTTTGTTTTGAAACCGAAATTTGTTTTCAAATCATCGTAAGGCTAATTAATATTGGGTGGGCCTTATTAGGCATAAAGAAATAAAAATAAAAATAATATATTTGTTAAAAGTTTCATGAAGAGTAATAGTCTTGGTGGAATAATAGCATGGTGATGCTGTCGTATTCTTTTGGTGAATACTATATACTTGTCTCGCAATACTACACGATGAATAATCACAAGTATGTACTTTTTTATATAATCACCTCGTGAAAAATATTCCGTATATTCACTAGTAAAAAATATACCGACAATAAATACCTCGTCATAAAATAAGCAAATACCTCGTCAAAGTTCTAGTCTCGTAGCAGCAATCTCGTTTCAATTTCCTACGTCGTAGACTGCGATAACAATAGATGCGCTCCAGCTTAGCCGTATGCGGTGCGAACACATCACTTGCATTTGCCATCAAACGTGGAATAAGATGCTCATTTCCAGCGGCCATATCCCACGGCGATAAATTACCCGGAAAAGCCGGGCGGATGAACGCGAACAGGAGATATACTCGTAACTCACGACACACTGAGGCAGCGCGTGAGCACACCGATGTCCATGATAAAGCACGCGCTGAAACAGTAAGCCGAAGGGATCTGTTCTTATTCCATTGATTTTTTCACTTGCTTTTTCATATGATACGGTGTGGAGATGCCTTCATAATATATCATTTAATACAAAACGTTACTTCACTTTCCAAATTGTAAGAGTAAGTAAACATCATAACGGCCGTTGTTTTATGTTTTTACAGGAAGCCCTTTTTCTTTGCCTGCTTATAACCTAATTGCATCCAGAGGAAAAGATAAGTAAGTATTTGGTTGCCTTTGTTTCCATGTCGGGACTTGTTATAACAAGTAAATATATTAAAAAGTATAAAAAACGCGACTGCCGTTACAGAAAGTGAACGATTGTATTTATAATTATTTTTATTACGTTTTTTTTTTAATGAAATACTTCGGTTTTATATGTTTATCCATATAGTTAAATGAATATTTCCTTAATTTACTCAATCAGACCTTCCATTTCACACTAAACACGATATATTAATGTTGATTTATTGGCACTTAGACATTTGGACATTTATACAACTATTTAATTGATAGTTGAGCAGTTAAGGTACCATATGACACTCAGTATGACATAACTATTCTAACAATACCACATACTTTTAAGTCGGTTTAAGCGTTTAGAAATTAAGGTGGAATAAAGGGACGGACAACATACATTGATGAACCCTGTACGCATGACACCCCTTTTTTGTTGGCAAGTCGTGAAAAGGGAGATAATACACCTATTAAATACATCTATAAAATAAATAAAATAAAATAAAACAAAATACTTTTTTCGACAGTTCCATTTCGATCTTTACCTATGTAGTTCTGTAAAAGAAATAATTGTTTTTATGAAAACTGTATTATATTTAATTAATCTAAATATTGACCCCTATTATCAATGCAGTTCTACCATTTTAATGAGAGCTGGTGAATAGTTAGGGAGCCAGCAACAAAAAAGTGCAACAGTTTTGTAAAAGCTGATACTTTCAGATCATACAGTATTTTGACCATAGAATGCAGGCCAGATTCAGGGACACCTGACGCTAGCGTACTATGAAAGGAGTAAGTTTAATTAGTACTCCGAAAGTGATTTGAAAAAGTTACAAAATCAATCAGAAGACTGTGAATGCAATAAAGAACTCGAAACAAATGGTCAGACTGACAAACAATAGAACGCGTGGTGTGTCAAAAAAATTAAGTCCCTGCAAATACGCCGGTACGTATTTGTCGGTAACTATTACGCATCGGTCTAATGTGCCGCACAATATAACGGACTTCATTTGAAAGTATCAGCTTTAACAAAACTCTTGCAATTGTTTGTCGCTGCCTCTCGGCCTATAACGCCTTTGATGTAGAACGGCCATGGGCAGGAATCAGTGAATTCTTTGAAGCCGTTTTTCATTGCCTCTTCTGAGTAGATTTTTTCCGTATAAAAAAAACTGAAGAGTGAAAATCTCTTGGAACTAGTTCTGACGAGTTAGAGTGGGAAAAAGAGTTCCTCCATTCGCGACTCTTGTAACTGTGCGACTCTTTGCAAGAAGTGTGGTTTGTGTGTTGTCAAGCAAAAGCAGCGGCGAGGAGCAATTGACCAATCTTGCGTATCAACTTTTGAGCATTAAATGTACTGCTACGCCGCAAGAAGCTTTAATGGATAAAACCGTCAAACCGTCACCATGACCATCAAACCGTCACCATGAATGCTTACGGTTATAATATATAAAGGATCCATTTTTCGTTCCAACTGATAATCCGATTCAGAAATCCTTGATTTTAATATTGACTCAATAAAGCCATATAAGCGTCGATGCATTTTTTGTAGCAAATTTTCTTATAATTTCATTTTTTATCAAATTATCATTATCTTACGGTAAGATAAATACAGAATCTTTAATGTGTACAGTATCTTAAAGCGATCCTTTGTTATTAAAAAAAGCACTCTTTGTCGGGACACTCTTCAGGTTAAATACGAGTAGTAGCCAGAAAAAAGAGAAGTTTCATTTATTCAAATTATATGTTGTTTTAATGAGTTCTTTCTAATTCAGATCAAAAATATCTCGAAATCGTAAATGGATACAATTAATTAATAGTTTGTCACAAAAATCCTTACCATGTCACACAGAGTATTAGTAATGTCTGTGTTTTTAAATTAAAATTATTTTATAAACTCTGGAGTTTCAAGAAAAAATCTCGGAATACTCCATACTCTAAAACTGGTCTGGGGTATGGCAGTACAACCACGAGCGACGTGGACTTGAAGAAGTCTCTTTTGCGGGGAGATTACGACAGCAAGAGTATGGCTCATGCTATTGGCCTTCAATGCCAGAATGATTGGACAACAATTGGGGACTTTTGCATTCCGCCTCCAATGCACTGGAAGGTAATGCTCTATGACTGGACGCCAGAGATGCTGAAATTTTATTTGAATGCCTTTCAGCATACACTTCCAGACCCCAGTAACCTCGCTCGTTGGAGCTTTGCCGAGGATAGTTCTTGTCCCCTCTGTAGCAATACCCCTTGCACAGCTAGACACATTCTAGCTGGCTGCAAGGTGGCCTTAGATCAAGGACGGTACACTTACCGCCATGACAAAGTTCTCGCTGTTATTCGCGAGGTAATTAGTCTCTCAGTGGCTCGTGCCAACAAGGGTTTGACAGTATCCTCCAAACCCCCAATACAGTTTGTGCGGGATGGCTCTAAAGGCAAAAAACATTCAACTACAAAACCTTTCTCAATAATCGAGAAAGCTACAGATTGGATTCTGGAGGTTGATTCGGTCTCTAAGCAGTATAAATTCCCTGAAAGTCTCGGATGCACAGCCCTCCGTCCAGATATAACTCTTTACTCTCTATCTCGGAAGGTGGCTCTTATTGTAGAATTAACTGTTCCATGGGAATCAAATATCCCAAAAGACCACGAGTACAAATTAAATAAATACCATGATCTTGCAAATGCCGTAACCCGGAACGGCTTCACTGTTCACCTTCACGCGGTGGAAGTTGGCGCTCGTGGCCTGCCAGCTTAATCTCTATTTCACCTCTTTAAAGATCTTGGCCTTTCCAGAAAAATAATCAACTCTTTCTTAGAAAAATTATCTAAAACTGCGATTTGCGCATCTCAAATTCTATGGCTTCGAAGGGGGTGTGAATGGGTAGCAAGGTGAACGCTCACATGTGGCAAGACAGCTGTCCTAAACCTACCACAGCCGGTTCGTAAGTCCGGAATCCACTGCTCACCCCCCAGAAGTGTAAAAAATAGTATTATGATGGGCCCGACTCCGGTCGGTGAATTCCATGGCAGCTCCGTTTGTATTTATTTATATACACCGCTTGTGTCAATACAAACAGGACTTAACCCCTAGAGCCCCGATTGGCCGATATCGGCCAAAACATGATTCAGCGTGACGGCACCGTTTTAATTTAATTTTAATTTAATTTGTTTGATTTCATTATGTTTTATTATGTTAATATTTTTTATTTTTATTGTGGATACAGTGGTTTGGCAGTAATTAATGTTTTGGTGAGACAGTGTCATAATTCAATTTTTCAACAAATTTTTACTAATTTTTTTTTGGGACATCAACTTGTCAATCGGCTGAGGGGCCGAGGCCTGAAGGTTTAAGGAAGGGTTTGAGCGTGATGTCAATTGTTCACAGGAGGCTATCACCCCGTACGACGACGTAACGTCGAATATATCGAGAGTCAAAGACGTGAATCATTCGTCGGGGACGAGCGTGGACAGTGAGAAGGCAACGCAATAAACACGTTCGATTCAATGATTTACCCAAATATACTGACTGGCGAAAGTTCAATTTGATTTTGGTCCAACAAAGCATCTGTGTACCAAATTTCAAGTCTATAAGTCCAATATTTCGAGATTGAAATATGACTAGTGCGCTTTTCAACTCTTGCCATGGCCAAATGTAGCAAGCCAAATTTCAGCTCAATCGGATAAATAATTTGGGGCCTGGTGGAGGAATACCTACAGACACACAGACAGACAGTCACTCAGCTAGTCTGAAACCTGGAAATTGTCTTAATAGTCTCAGGGGGCTCAAAACAAATATTTCCGTCGTCATCTCGAAAAAAAAAATTGCTTGTATACAATACTTTCCATCCTCGTTGTTTTGTGGGCTGAGAATGTAAAACTTACTTATTACTTAGCTTACTTATTAGGTTTCGGCCCCGACTGAATAGTCCATTTTATATTATCCCTTTATGCAGCTTGCATGTTAGTAAAGGTAATTTTCCACTTCGGTAAGTCGCTGTTGTTATCCTCGGTGTCGGATGCAAGTGATAACTTTGCTAGATCTTGCATCGGATAGCGCCAAACTCTCTCCCAAGGGAGTTGAGAGCTTAATTAATAAATGCAATTTTCAAAGCAAGACGGGGCACAGCACAGCTGCACTTGATAGATGATTGTAAATTTAGGGCGCACTAGCAACGGCTTAACATGCGCCCATCTTAATTACGCTCGAGGACCAGTCCAGGACAGCCAAAAGCCATTGCCCGTGAGAGTGGTATAATCATTTTGATAAATGATTCTGCTATAAAGTATATACGGATAGATGACTTATGCCACAAACATTTATAATAATAATAATAATAAACTCTTTATTTGCATTTAATTATTATACAAAAAGACTAATTGCCACATAGCAATGTCTTACAACTAACCTAAACACAGTGGTGCATGCGCGTATTGTGAAAATAAAGATTATAACATAACATACAGACAAATGGAAGAATTTAAAACTAATAATGCCCGAGCAGAGGAAATTGGGAGAGGAAGAGGAGAGAAAGGGAAGAACTGGTTACTGGGTGCGACGGAGGTCTACCTCCCCGTGTGCACGTTTTATCTCACTCTGGCCCAGACTATTCCTAAACGTCTAGGATGGGAAAGTAGTGAGTGGGCGTGCCGGTGCACCCTGGAAACTCCGGTTAGCTACGACAGGGAGAGGTCCCTGAAGTTGATGACTTGGAGGCCAAAAGACCTCCACCCCAAGCCAAGGTGTTACCCGTACCGTGCCGACGGCTGCGTGGCTGAGGGAGAGCTCAGTCTCTAACGGTGGCTTTCTGAAACCGGGGCGAATCGGGACATAGAAATGCCCTTTGACCGATAACAGGCTCTGTCGGTTTTTGACGATCCTTTCCTGACTACTCGTGGGGACAAATATGGACTCAAAACAATATAAAAATTCCCCTCAAAACTCCGACCAGGACGGTACCGTCCGGGAAGGAAACACTTCGGAGCCAAGGAGCACGACTCAAGTCGACCCTTTGCCCGAAAAAATCTCAGCCGTCGCAGGGACTACTAAAGGTGCAGACAGAATAGGAAACGACTCTGATATGCCCAAAGAAAAGGACCGAGACACTGAGACACTCGAGAAGCACAGGACAAAGTTGTCCGGTGCGGCTCGAAAACGTTTCAGGATGCTGAGGGCAGCAAACGTGAGTGCTAAAGAAGCCTCTGTAGAATGCCTCAAGCCCTGGAAAGATATTAAGAGCCTGACCTGTCAGATGCGTAAAAGATACACCTACCTGGGTGGTCACTACCTCCAACATGAGGAGGTAAAACAATCTGGCGCCAAAAGCCTGCTGCGGTTCTTAAATGACACGAGGCTTAGCGCAGAACTATAGTAGGTGGCGAGCACAATAGATCAGCAATGGTCGCAGTGTTACAAGGCTCATAAAGACCTTAGAAAAGCCCCACTCAACAAATAATAATACTTCTTAGAAAGGTAGTAATCATTAAGGCGAGTCTTAAACGATGGTAAAGAAGGCTAGTTTCGTATATTTGCTGGGAGATCGTTCCAGAGTCTTGCACCATGGACACAGAAAGAATAGGAATAGAAATCACTATTATGACTCGGAATTGTTCTATGTAGCGAGAAATCCATAGACTTAATTTGAAAAAATGCTCAAAACGGTCAATACTGTAAGGATCCAAATAATCACTATAAAGATATAACAAGTAAATATAATATTAAAAACAATAAAAATAAGACAGCCACTACAGAAAGTAAACTATTGTATTTATAATTATTTTTATTACGGTTTTTTATGAAATATTTGTGGTATAAGTATTATTCATATACATAGATACATGCATATTTCCAGAATGTACTCAATCAGACTTATTATTTGACACTGAACACGATATACTTATGTTAATTTATTGACATTTGAACATTTGGACAATTTACTTACTTGATATTTGGACAGTTAAGGTACCCTATGGCACTCGGTATGATACAAAGATTCTAACATACAACACACTTCTAAATCGGTTTAACAATTGAGAAGTTAAGGGGAAATAAAGAAACGGAAACGATACATAGAAGAACCCTGAACACTTTACACTACTTTTTTTGTTGGCAGTCGTATAAAAAGAAAAAAAAATCGTTAATCTCAGGGTCAAAGAGATCTGAAATACTCTAAACATATTAAAAACCTCTAAATTTATCAGTGAGCTTATTTCTAATGAATAATATTGCTGAATTTTAATGTAAAATTAATGATTTTTAACAGATTTCTAATCCGTTTAGATAACGTTTCACGCAAAAACTACTAGATGACCAGCAAATTCTCTTTCATCCGAAATGACGAACTGCGAATAAGTTTGATTCATCAAAATATGCAGGGATTAGAAAACAAGACTCTTGATGTTGGCCTAACTTTAGAAGATTATAACATTGATATATTTTGTGCAAGTGAAACATGGATAAAAGAAGGTCAGCAAAACACTATAATTATACCAGGTTACACAATGGCTTCCTACTTTACTAGATCGACTGCGATTAGAGGTGGCTCTGCTGTATTTGTAAAAAGTAACATAGATTTCAAAACTAGGCATGATATTTGCAATTTTTCTGTGGAAAGGAATATCGAAATAAGTTGCGTTTCTATATCTAAATTCTCTGTAAATATTGTTTGTTTCTATAGGCCACCTCTATCTGATTTCAATGAATTTATAAATGTACTGGAAATAGTATTAGACAAGCTTACTAATGAAAATAGGTCCCTCATAATTTGTGGAGATTTTAATGAAGACTTCTCCATAAGCACATCTGGTAGTGAGGCACTAATCGATCTATTTTTATCTTTTAATATGACAAAAGCTGTAAATTTTCCTACTAGAATAAATAAAGGCTCTAGCACATGTATTGATAATATTTTTACAAACATTAGTGACTTCACTGTCAATGAGAAAACGTGTAGTATTTCAGACCATGGAGGGCAACAATTAAATTGGTCTCATAAAAAATGTGTAGCGACTGCAACTCTCGCCATAACTAAAAGAAAAATTACAAGTAATAGTCTGGACCATCTCCAAGAAGCCTTAATGAATACACCCCTAGAGTATAATAACATTACTGATCCTAATTATTCTTTTGATAGATTTCTCAATAACTATATAGCTTCACTGAATCATATAATGCCCGTAAAGCAGATAAAACAAAAGGCCAGAAAGAATTTCAATGACTGGGCCACAAAGGGTATAAAAATATCCAAACAACGAATGCTAATCCTACATGAGAACTTATTAAATAGTAATGATGCCAAGTTAAAAAAATATATTAAAACATACAAGAAGATTTATAAAAATGTGGTTTGGATGGCTAAACAAATGTATTTGGAGGGTGTTATTAAAAACTCTACAAATAAAATTAAGGCTTCTTGGAATGTTATTAAGTCAGAGACCTCGCAACAGATGTCGGTGGCCTCCAGCGTCTCCTTGAATATAAATAATTATCAGTACGACAATCCCAATAAAGTTGCCGAATTATTTAACAATTATTTTGAGGCTATCGGCGGAATCACATCGACCAATCAGTCAACAGGTCCGACTTCAGCTGTTAAAATTTTGGAAAAATTCCGACCCAGAAACCCAGACTGTTGTGTATTGTCCTCGGTGACTAGGGAGGAGATTATAAAAGTAGCCCAATCACTTAAGCCCAAGTCGTCGACTGACATGTGGTATGTGTCCAGCCGATTACTAAAGTCATCAACGCCTGCACTAGCAGATTATCTTTGAGCTCTGTTTAATTCATGCATAGTAGAAGGCACCTTTCCGGACAAATTAAAATTGGCAAAAATTATACCTTTATTCAAAAAAGGGTGTCGTGATAACATAGATAACTATAGACCGATATCCATATTACCGGCCTTTAGCAAAATTTTTGAAAAGTTAATATTGAATCGCATTACTAAATTTTTCGACACTCACGACATTATTAACAGTAAACAGTTTGGTTTTCGGGCAGGATTATCGACTGTTAATGCTACATCGAAACTACTGCATGAGTTATTGAATGGGCTGGATAGTTCAAAAACAGTTGTTGGTCTATTTTGTGACCTATCGAAAGCATTTGACTGCGTTAACCACAATAGAAATAGAAATAGAAATAGAAATATTTTTATTGTCCGAAATTGTGGTGGTACATTTATGGTGATAATGCGTAAAACTATGTATCTCACAATTACCTGTTATTAAAACAGATTGACAAATTTACTTATCTGCTAAATTGACTTATCTGCTAATTATAATATCTTATTAAAAATGCAATTATTTCACTGGTTTAACATGAAAAAAAATTTAAACAGACCGGATAAGTAGAGCTAACAATAGAAGACAATTAGAAAAAATAATTCACCAATAATATAAAAAATAAAGAAAAAATCAAAAATCAAGGAATAATCAAAATTCCGCCTATAAATACGAAATGTATATAATTTAAAATGTAACAGTAGAAAACAATTAATAAAAAATAATTCATCAATAATATAAAAAATAATGAAAAAAATCAAAATCAAGGAATAATCAAAAATCCGCCTATAAATACGAAATGTATATAATTGAAAATTTGTAATCTTTCTAATTGAATTAATTTAAAAACAAAATTCTACTGAATATTCTACTGAATAAATTATAACACTATGGTATCAGAGACAAAGGGCTAAATCTAATTCAATCATACCTGCAAAATAGGTATCAAACGACAGAAGTAAATGGAACAAGAAGCTAACCGATTCTGGTAACAAAGGGTGTACCTCAAGGTTCCATTCTAGGTCCATTTTTATTTTTAGTGTACACCAATGACTTGCCGGGATGTGTGTCATCCGAGAATGATGACATTACACTGTTTGCAGATGACACATCTCTTATCTTCTGTGACCAAAATAAGGAATCATTAATAAATAGAATTAGGTATACGATTGATCAACTCTTGATTTGGTTTAATTCTAATGAATTACGTCTAAATATTACAAAATCAAAAATAATTCCTTTTCGCTTAAGACCTGCCAATGTTGACTATTTAAATGAATTACACGACTATTTTGAAATCGACATCACAGAAGATATACATTTTCTAGGATTAAGAATTGACAGTAAATTACAATGGAATGCGCACATCCAACAATTAGCTAGTAAGCTATGTAGCTCGATATACTCTATTAAAAAAATCAGAAGTCTTTGTGGTTTTGGGGCAGCCAAATCAGTATACTTTGCGTATTTTAACTCATTAATGACTTATGGGCTACTATTTTGGGGAAATGCTGCAACCAGTAAAAGAATCTTTCTTTTGCAAACGAGAGCACTGCGCAGCATGTATCAGGTAACGACTAGGAATATGCAAAGAATATTTCATCAAGGCAAGGGTAATGACTATGTATTCGGCGTTCATATACCAATGTTTAATGTATGCTAGACAGCACCTAACAGAAACACCAATTAATGCAGACATTCACTCGCATCATACCCGCGGTAGCTCCCTTTTATGCGTACCCCGAATACGACTGGCAAAAGTACAGAAAAGCTACTTGTACCTTAGCATTAAATTCTATAATCTACTCCCTACAAAATTTAAACAGCTGGAGGTCATAAAATTTAAAATAAACATCAAGGAGATGCTGATAGGTCACCCTTTCTATAATTTGGCCGAATTTGAGGGCCATGATTTTTCAAATATTGTGCCCATTTAAATTACTTAAAAAAGTAGAGCCTTATTGTCTGATTATTTTATATGGTCTTATATCTGTACTTTTAGTTTAAAATGCATAACGTAGATTTAATTTGATTATTTAACATTTTACTGACAATTTGAATATTACGATAAATAATTTTACTACGTATCTTTTCGAATCACTAACTGCTTCAAATATTAAGCTTCTATTTTGATTATTTATATTTATAGTTTGACAATCTAGTAGTTAATTCTTGACTAACTATGTATGTTCAGTAAAGAGTAGTAACGAAACTTACTACATAACCCAATTATTTTGACACGTCCAAGAGCGGTCTTTAGCCGTCAATTGGACATGACGAAAATGTAATGTAATGTAATGATGGATTTCCATAAAACTTTACAACGATATAGCTTACACATCAGAATAATACATAGGCTATAAATTTTAAACATATAGTGTGTGAATTATCCAAAACATAACGATGATCCTTCTACTATTATAAAGGCGACATTTTGTAAGAATGTATATATGGGGATGTTTGCTACTCTTTCACGCAAACACTACTCGATGGATTTCGATGAAACTTTACAACGATATCAGAATAACACATAGGCTATAATTTTTAAACATATAGTGTGTGAATTATCTAAAACATAACGACAATCCTTCTACTATTATAAAGGCGACATTTTGGAAGAATGTATGTATAAGGGTGTTTGTTACTCTTTCACGCAAAAACTACTGGATGGATTTCGATGAAACTTTACAACGATATAGCTTACACATCAGAATAACACATAGGCTATAATTTTTAAACATATAGTGTGTGAATTATCCAAAACATAACGATAATCCTTCTACTATTATAAAGGCGACATTTTGTAAGAATGTATGTATGGGGATGTTTGCTACTCTTTCACGCAAAAACTACTCGATGGATTTCGATGAAACTTTACAACGATATCAGAATAACATATAGGCTATAATTTTTAAACATATAGTGTGTGAATTATCCAAAACATAACGACAATCCTTCTACAATTATAAACGCGACATTTTGTAAGAATGTATGTATGGGGATGTTTGTTACTCTTTCACGCAAAAACTACTGGATGGATTTCGATAAAACTTTACACCGATATAGCTTACACATCAGAATAACAGATAGGCTATAATTTTTAAACATATAGTGTGTGAATTATCCAAAACATAACGATAATCCTTCTACTATTATAAAGGCGACATTTTGTAAGAATGTATGTATGGGGATGTTTGTTACTCTTTCACGCAAAAACTACTCGATGGATTTCGATTAAACTTTACAACGATATCAGTATAACACATAGGCTATAATTTTTAAACATATAGTGTGTGAATTATCTAAAACATAACGACAATCCTTCTACTATTATAAACGCGACATTTTGTAAGAATGTATGTATAAGGGTGTTTGTTACTCTTTCACGCAAAAAATACTAGTTTGATTTCGATGAAACTTTACAACGATATAGCTTACACATCAGAATAACACATAGGCTATAATTTTTAAACATATAGTGTGTGAATTATCCAAAACATAACGATAATTTAATCCTTCTACTAACTTATCGGCATTGGTAATTCATTATATCTTTTACCTCGATATTTCACTGAGTATTTCTTATATGGAAAGAAGATTATAAAATTATATATATTATATATATTATATATAATTATATATATTATATATAAAACTATATTCACATGAAACTTTGATCCTTTATCTAACTATTCGTATATCCATTGATCGTATCTGTCCTAATATTGGACATCTTGCGGTGTCGACTACAACGGGCGAGCCCGTCACCACAGGACGTTTTAACGATTAGTCGTTCTGTCGCCCTGCAGTGAACGTAGAAGACTTTGGACAGTACAATCCTACGTCCAGCTACGTCACAACCCGTGAAAGTCCAACGCCTTACCGCGAGTGAGCCAGGAATAAACCCTGCGGGCTCGAGATACTCGCGCCCTCACTTCCAATTGTGACCAGATTTCTCCGGTCTCTCGATTGGTTCCGAGTTCGAGGTCGCTTGCGCGGTCCTCTCCCTTACGAAGCGGTGAAACGGTGTACACCGAATCTATCGCGGACCAAGGCGTCCTTTGCCCGACTCTGAACCGGGATCGGATTGCCAATGGTCATTTCAAGAGCAGTCGCCGTAAGGTAGACAACTACCCCCGCTCTATAGGAAACAATACAGTTCCCAGACTCCCCCGATTGTTAGTCGGAGAGCACAGTCGATTGGCTTGCGCCGCTCGGTGCGCAGACCGTCCAGGAGCGCCAGAGGATTGATTCCCAGGGGAGACTGGTTGACCCAGTGTCCTACCCAGGCTCGCACCCCATGCGTGGAGGCCATCGGATGGGTGTTGACCCGTGAGTGTGACCGACCCTGAACACATGGGTCATCGTGGCCACCTCATCATGGGCCCATTAGCTCCCCCTAATATTGGACAGATAGGATCGTTGCTATTGGGGCATCGTTGCTACTGCACAGTCGGGCGGAGAGCTTGCCTACGGTGTCGACTGCTGCCTGAGAGGCCGAAGCGCCCTCTGATGCAGAGAACACTAAGATTCGAATATCTCTGCTGTGAGCCGCGACAGGACGGTTCCGGGTGTCGTCAAACTTCGCTGCCTTTCTCCTTCCTCCCGGAATTACCCTGTCACTTTTATATTTCCTTGCCTATCAATTTCAATATATTTACTTCAATAAAATCACTTTTAGGTTTAAAAAATAATTTACTTAAGTAGTTTGTTGTAATTCACTGTAAATTAAGCACTGTGTTGGTCCTGACGACCTTTGAGTTTATAATACAGCTTTGCTCTACCGTATACTACATTACTAATTTTTGATCAATATTTCGATATTTTATATAATAATTTTCCCAATATAAGCATGATATTTAAATTTTTATTTATTTATTATAAGATCAATGACTCTTTTTTTATATATTGTACTCGTATATTGATTACTATTGATATTTTATAATTATCACTTTTCATAATACACATTTTACAATATTGTACTATAATCTTCATGTTTTAGTTAATGCCTTAAATGTGAGGCGTCCAATAATGGATGCCTATGGCAAAATGTATACAAAATGTATATAAATTTATATTAATGTAAATGTAAATGTGCGCCGCTCAATAGTAATCCGCTCTATAGTAATTTTATTTTTTTATTTCAAACCAGTTGATAGGAGTTCCTACACTTGGTTAAGTCAAAAGTAGATAATGAAAATAACAAGTATAATATTTAAATAAATACCTATTAAGGTATAACATATGAACGTCAGTATTGCAAGGTATGAACGTTGAACATCCAAGCGCAGATTTTCTATGTAGAGGAAACAACATTTTCCAATATTTTCAATCAAAATTCTTAAGTAATTTCGTAAAATTTTCTATCTAATTTTCTATATAATCCTAAGTACTAAATAATCAAATAAATATTGGATAATTTCCCAAATTATCATACGGGAAGATATTTTAAAGAAAAAACACAAATACAAACAAATCAGTAATAATAATTATTGTCAATGCCAAGAAGAAAAAAAAAACGCAATTGTAAAATAGTCAATAATAGAAAGAATAAGGAATAATAATAGTCAAGTAGGTCAATAGAGCTGCGAAAAATTGATGTTGTCGAAATCCTCAATGCTATAAATGGGGTTTTTAGTCAAAATACCCTGTACCTTTTTCTTAAAGTGAACCTCCCCAAGGCCCCTGATGTGTAATGGAAGTTTGTTGTAGAATAAGTAAGATTGGCAGAGAAAGCTATTCCGAACCTTACTCAGACGCACCTTAAAATGCTATAGCTCTATAGTAAACCCCGCTCTATGTAAATGTAAATGTAAATGTAAATATTAATTTATATACATTTTGCCGTAGGCAAACCCGAGCTAATCGCCATTCATTTGAGGGGTTAAACCAATAATATCATACTAATAAATCTAACCAAACTTACAATCACATCTTTTATATAGACTTATATATTATGTGTCATAAGGTACCCATATTAATAAAATCATTTACTAGAATTAGCACAACCGACATATGTAGGTCAATATAGGTAAGTTTTTAGTTACATTATTGCTAGATTAGTTTTAATTACATCACTGTCATATGTGCCGGTAGCATCTGCTATGATCTGTGTAGGAAGAACTTGCAAATAAAACCAAAGCCAATTTGTGAATGTAAATGTGGTCGGTGGACGGTTTAGCGGTACGGCATGGCCCCTTCGTTAGGAGGGCCCAGTGGCACGCTCCTAATCCTAGAGCCTCTTGTAGTCTATATAAGGATATCGGGTGCACGATCTGGCGACTGGCGTCTGACGTGTTATATTTTATATTTTTTTATCTTTACTGTTGAACGCCGAGAACGACAAGAACGTCCACAGTATGTCATAATTTCACTTTAACTTAATCATATACGTCTTTACAATCGAGTTATTTTTTAGTCGACTAATCAATCATGACTAATTAGGTCATGACTAAAATTAATCACGATTGAAATAATAATGACTAAAATATTAGTCTTCAAACATTCAATTGTCTATCGTCAATCATGACTCAATGGCTCTTTAGATACCACCCGACAATTCTGTTTATTATATCTTGTCGGTCGGTCGGTCGGTGGGTTGGTTGCCCGGTAGGTCAATCGGTCGGCCGTTCGGTCAGTAGGTCGTTGGGTTAGTTGGTCGGTGGTCGGTCGGTTGGTCGTCGGTCAGTCGGCCGTTCGGTTGGTCGGTCGGTCAGTCGGCCGGTCGGTCAGTCGGTCAGTCGGTCGGTCAGTCGGTCGGTCGGTCGGTCGGTCGGTCGGTCGGTCGGCAGGTCGGTTGTATGGTCAGTCAGCCCACTTCGCTTCAACATTATGCAAAACTTGAAGTATTTCTAAACTTGTCGAGAATTTCAATCAATTTTTTTTACTTATAATTACGATTGTGACTAATCAATCTTTAGTCACGATTGATGAGTAATATAGTCAATCGTTAGTCATTAAACATGATTAATGTATTTAATCGTTAGTCATCAATCATTTGTCTGACTAAATTTTACCCAACAGAATCCTTTGGCTACCGTAGGCTACACAAAAGAATCCTTTTTTATATATAATTTTAAGTGCATCTATGATATTTCTTTCTACTTTAAAAACAGTAATGTATTCTATATGCTGATGATTTAAAGATGTTCTTGAATATTCGCCTAATTCAAAACTATATTAATTTCCAAGTAGACCTTGATCATCCCATATACCCATACCAAATTGGTTTGATCGTTGCTTACCAATTTTATATACCATATATTACCTGATTAGTCAGGTAAAGTGTAATGAGACTGTTAGAGTTCCATCCAGGTTATTGTCCATACCTTACTTGGTGCACACGCAAATTTACACGTTCTATTGACCGACCTATGATAGTCATAAAAAGCGAAGCATTGCTGATGGCAAGGGTGCAGAGTGGATGGAAAGAGTCATTTCATTACTTCAAGCCCAATACAAGTACACCGTGGGAATGTCATAATACTACAACATAAAATGACAAAAAATACATTGGTTGTCATTCTAATTGTTTCGAAACCTTTCGTACGTAGTTTATTATAATGCCACATCATTTCTTCATACTGTGTAAATGATACGTAATTCTAACAATAATGCTTGTTATACTATACACGAGTCTTATACTTTTATTTATGTACCCTTTAATGCATAGTGCCTCATTTTTGGAGCGTCCAATATGTTTGAAATAAGTTAGAAACTTTATGTACTTCGAACTTAATCACTAAAGAACTCCATCAAACAATAACAGTACACGAATAATCCTAAATATTACCAAAAAAATTAACACATAATTATGAGTAAAGCTGCTATTGCATGAAAACAATGTCATGATATTCGTTAAAAATTAAAACACATCACATTCACCAAAAATAAAAGGTTTCCACTTTTGCTTATCATCTGAATGTATACCACCTCAAAACGGTGTCAATTATTCTTTACCTTAGAGTCTACTTTGACTCCAAACCACTTTGACATACATGTCGAGATCATATTAACCGGTCGAAAGCCAATCTTCGCGCGCAAACTACTACGCCGCAACTTTTGGTCAATTTTGTAAATAAATACTAGCAATATATTTTTTTCATGGATTCCCTCTTATTACCTAGTAATTAATCTAGTTAGTCATGTATATTATTTAATTAATCTAGTTAGTCATGTATATATGACTGTAATATATATGTGGTTAGGCCGAAACAGTTACACGCGGATCTGTCAAACGACGCAAAATATCTATAGGTACTGTTGGCGTCCGAAGGGTTAAGAAAGGCGTACACATCAATGGGGTTTGTTCTTCGAGTAACAAAAACTTTACTCAAATGATTAATTTTTTCTGATGTATAAGGGAGAGTTCTGCCCAAGCGACCTCGATCCTGTAATCAGTCAGGAGATAATAGGTATCCTGAAGGTTAATTCCAGATGGAGATACCCTTCCAAACTGGCAGTCAGGGGGCGAGGCTACACGCTGGTTAACTTTCCCGGTGCCTCGCCCTAAGGCGTTGGCCTCTGACGGGCAGGTGGCGTAGCTAGACTGTGGTTTGTTTTTCGACCCAAGTCTTCTGCGCTCACCTTTCGACACAAGTCTTCTGGGAGACAAAACGATAGATTTCGATAAACTTCCTGAGGTGACCGGTTCGCTTGTTGTAGTTGACAGCTCTAGTTGCTATGTAAGACCCGCGTGCGCTATGAATTAGAATATTTATGTTCAGTCTGGAATCATTTTAAATCTAAATAACCCGATGACGTATAGATGACTCAAAAAAAGTTTTCAATATTAGTATACCGCATTAATCGTACGCGGAACTTCTGGTTCAGGACAATGATTTAAATCTGAGGGATAGCCGCTTTTCTCGACATGGTGTTACTCCACAAGGTATGAGTATTCCACAAGGTATGCAATAATGAGTTTGTCGACAACATAGCTACGTATTTTGTAGCTACGATGACCCACCGGTTCTCGATTTTTACCGATGTTCAGCAGCGTTGGAAGCGGTCAGTACTTGGATAGGTGACCGTCTGAGTGCTGACCGAGTGATGATATAAATGCCTGCCTAGAAAGTACTCGTTTTGTAGTTACAAACCAAGGAACAAGATACTAGTTTAGTAGTTACAAACCAAGGAACTTGGCTGTGTGGTCCGCGAGGGTGACCTCGTCCGAAGGATGTCTTTCACCTCACAAAGCCAGACGCCATCTAAGTTTAGAGTACCGCTTCTCAGGATGTGTAACACATTTAATAAGATTTTTGCAAACAGAGAATTTGCGGATAAATCACGGTTCAATAAATATACCAGGTACCGCCTGGAAGCTGAATACTCTTCACTCAACTCATTATGTAATTATTACTTTACAGTTGTATCTTTCTGTACACTATAACCTACACATTATTATTTAATACATAAGTTTGTTGGTTAACAAGGAGGCTTTGTCGAACTAATTAAACTATTATTTTTCTTCCAAATAATTTAATTTTTACTTTAATAAAATTAGAGCATTTACTCTTAGTTTATATAAGAGTAAAAGACAATTTATATTTTGGACATAAGTTTTAGATTTAATAATCAACTCTTTGTAATCGTTTTTACCACTAAATATAAAATGATTTTTTTTCCTATATAATTCCATTGACAACGGTAAACTGCTATGGCTCCCGGCTAAACGTCTTTCCCTCAGATGCCCGTCCACGGAATAAGTAAGCCACTTTGCCCAACAAGCGGCGCTTAAGCCTTTCCTTTTTCCCTTTGCTCCTTATTTATCTTTCGGGTCGAAAGGCGGCCTTTCCTTTTTCTTTGAGACTATACGGATTGAACGCTAAGAGAATTATTATTATAGAAAAGTTATTATATGGAATTAGAATTCATATCAAAGGCACAACATTCATGCAACTACGATTGTGGTAAAGTTGGTTCATCGGCACGCCAAGCCATGCGTTTCTCCTTACCCTGCTTCAGCTTCAATGAACACTCTTCCACGTGTAGAGGACGCCGGGGCTAGTTGACTCACGTGGTGCGTAGACTCATCCCCAAAATTATACATATTGTAAAGGTAGAGATTATGAATGCTGATTATTTAGTCGCAACTTATGTTGTTTTTTTTCTTCAAATTATTTCTTTCGAAGAAAAACATAACGTAATAAACATAATCCATTCAAGTAATAACTGTCAAGTACAACATAATGTAATGACTTTGATTTGAGAGCAGAGCTGCCCCGTAGACGTACTTTATGCAGTGCACCATTTTTTTTAAATTGTACTTAAG
>OX155960.1:1616870-1791870 GCA_944548615.1 Micropterix aruncella
AGAAATATGTAAATACCATCAACAATAATACTGCTAATCTACCGCTAAACGAAAACAAATAAAGTGCTTGAATTAAAAAGTATAATATCAGAAAGTAGAAACTTCAAAAAATAATACTGATATTATTGTTTCTCAACTGATTCACAGCTATTTGTTTTTTTTATGTTTGAAAGATGTTTTTGTATTTTTTCTTAAATATAAAAGAATCTGATTGAAGTTATGAAATTTTAAATTTCGAATTTCCATTTCCGTGGAGATTTCTAAAAAGAGGAACTAATAATCTTTCATTGTGTACCCCTAGTATTGTATTTATTATTAACAGAAATTTTAAAGTTATCATTCTCGAAAAAAATATATATAATGTGTTAGCTGGTCACGATCACGATCACGATGCTTAAAAAGATCAATTTCATTATTTGTTTAATGTGTCCTAACGCTCAGGCATGCAATGAAAACTTGACCAGGAAGTCTGATATCCATCACTAAAATACTCCAGTATAAGTGTGATTTTAACCAATTAAACATACTCGTAGTATAGGTCTGCAATAGTATAGATCTGCATCAGTATCAATATTAACAATAATTTGTTATCATATGTTCTAATATTAAATACAATTAACTTAGTAACATATGTGAAAGACCTTTTAATCAAGTAGGCTTATTATGAGACTGATCATTTTATGAATATTTGATATATTTGATGTGTGAATAAATTGATTACTAAATTTATTACCATTTTATTATTACTAATTTAATACCTATCCTTTAATTTTGTTTATTTTATAGATGACTGTTAGTGTTTCTTTTTTGACAATAATTTATTGTCTTTAAATTCAAATTCCTCTGACAATGTAATTTTACATATTTTCATAATTTTGTTATGTATTAGTTAGTTATTATAACTATTTAATATGTAACATTATTTACCTTGTTATATTAAG
The DNA here is from genome assembly GCA_944548615.1 of Micropterix aruncella. Classification (NCBI taxonomy): domain Eukaryota; kingdom Metazoa; phylum Arthropoda; class Insecta; order Lepidoptera; family Micropterigidae; genus Micropterix; species Micropterix aruncella. The sequence continues at coordinate 1,617,812 of OX155960.1, forward strand.
TTTTGTCTTATATTATATATTATGTACTATATCTTTAAATTTTAATTCTAGTCACACTCGTATATCACATAATATCACTTAGTTATGTACAAAGACGTGTTTTAATTACTATATTATGTATCTAATTAGATTTAAAAAAAGTGGGTCGTACCGCTATCATAATTTAATATTTTGCATGAAAACGTCTTTCGTGGAACACAACTTTTCAACTCAGCTCACAGTTCAACCTCTATCCAGTAGCCTCCCCGGTAAGAACTTTGTTTCACCTGCCATGACATGGTGAATCAGTTCCACTGTAGATGTACTTCGGGCGCTCGTGGGCGGTTTGCGCACCATGTACCATCAGCCTATCGACTGTGCACTTCGACGAATGACTGGAGCGGTCTGGAAACGATATACCGTTTCCTAAGCAGCGGGGGTGAATGTTGAACAGATGTCAGCCACTCTTAAAACGACCACTTGGCCACTCAGCCACGAGTGGAAGACGGGCAAAGAACGCCATGCTCCGCGATAAATTCGAACTGAAATACTGCTGCATTAACATCATCTTGCGGTGTCGACTACAACGGGCGAGCCCGTCACCACAGGACGTTTTAACGATTAGTCGTTCTGTCGCCCTGCAGTGAACGTAGAAGACTTTGGACAGTACAATTCTACGTCCAGCTACGTCACAACACGTGAGAGTCCAACGCCTTACCGCAAGTTAGCCAGGAATAAACCCGGCGGGCTCGAGATACTCGCGCCCTCACGTGACCAGATTTCTCCGGTCTCTCGATTGGTTCCGAGTTCGAGGTCGCTTACGCGGTCCTCTCCCTTATGAAGCGGTGAAACGGAGTGCACCGAATCTATCGCGGACCAAGGCGTCCTTTGCCCGCCTCTTACCCGGGATCGGATGGCCAATGGTCAATTCAAGAGCAGTCGCCATAAGGTACGCAACCACCCCCGCTCTATAGGAAACAATACAGTTCCCAGACTCCTCCGACTGTTAGTCAGAGAGCACAATCGATTGGCTTGCGCCGCACGGTGTGCAGACCGTCCAGGGGCGCCAGAGGTTTGATTCGCAGGGGAGCCTGGTTGACCCAGTGTCCTACCCAGGATTCGCACCCCATGCGGAGAGGCCGTCGGATGGGTGTTGACCCGTGAGTGTGACCGACCCTGAACACATGGGTCATCGTGGCCACCTCATCATGGGCCCGTTAGCCCCCGGGCTGCATTAACATCAGTTAGGGGCCGCGCAAGCAAAAACCAGAGCTGTAAATGGTGTAAGTACAAAATAAAATTATTGAAAAAAAATATTAAATGTGAGATAGCATTGTGAAATTTGACATTCTTTCTTCTCAGACGTGTATTAATATAACCATAAACAATGTTTTTGGAAAGCAGCCGTAACCAGACGGAAGGATGCAGAAATACGGCCAACTCTAGTCAAGGCACGAGGCTACCCGCTGGGTCAACTTCTCAGCGCCACCCGGTAAGGCGTTAGTCTCTGACGGGCGACTTAGCGTAGCTAGACGGTGGACCGCTTCCATCCTCAAGTCTCTACCTTCACTCTAGGTTGAAAGAAGATCAATATCGCCATACCTCCCTGGTTTGAAGAGTTCGCCCACTGCAATTGACAACCCCGCACTCAACTCATATTGTAGAATACCTACATCAAGATAGACATGACGATGCAAGAACCACTTGTACAATGTACAACCCTCTTTTCGTTGCGGAGTTATAAGTGATTCCTTGATCGCGCGAAGTGAATGGCGACACCCTATTTGACCCCCCCCCCCTCTCCCTGCTCGATGAGGTAAGCACAAACACGCAAGTTGATCACGCTGATCGATATACGGTGGTCGCAACCCTCGGACCGCAAGATATACGTCAATATTTGCCGATAAAAAAACGTTACATCGCTAAATCTAGCGTTTTATTTTAGAATGGAAGCCTTTTTAAAGACGTTGTCACGTTAATAAACGACATGACATTTGACATGTAGGTGAAGCCGCCTATGTTTCTGGAAAAAAAATTATAATGTAATAAAAACATGATTATATAAGGAAAATAAAATAGAACATAAATATAGTAATGTAAATAATTATAAATAAAAAATACCTAAATGAAACTCACATGCATAACAAATCATGTCCCACAGCAGCATTTGCTCCGCCGCTTTCACAGTTTTTTTTATGGGGTGGTGCTTTCGTCCCACATTATCATACAACAGTCATACAGCACTTAGAACTTGTCACTGTTTCTAGATACGACACAAATTAATTTCCGTCAAGTCGAATACTTTAAGCATCGTGTGAGTTGTTTTATCGCCTGTAACTATTTTGGGCGATTGCCCCGCCACCGATTGCCACCGCGAGCGCGAGCAAGTGATAGCATCTTTAGTATTTGAAACCCCAAGAGATGGTCGGTTCGACGTACCATTCAAATTATTTTCGTTTCCATAAAATGTATAACCATCGAAACTAGTGGAAAACCGTTATTTACAAAATTCAAGCAAAATTGCCTATTGCAAATCTACTATCGTAGTTTGGCAAAAGCAATTCTCTCCGTGGTCTACATGAATATTACAGAAGCGCGCTGTGTACTAATATCTACCGTTTAACTTTGATAAGTTGGTAACTCTTGAGGACAACTTTTCACTCAGAGCACTGTTTCGTGTACCACCAGCGCCGCAACTCTGCGGCGGCAAACACTTTCCGCGTGAAGTGGCCCACATCAACCGTCCAATACTTACCAACATAGGGACCAGTTTAGGTAATCTACCAGTAAAATTTTATTCCTTTTCTACGAGATGTTATATTACCATAATATTTAACGTATACACATACCTAATATCGTTCATGTAAAACACCATAGTTCCATTAATTTCCTTACATAACACCATAACACCATAATTCCATTAACTTCCAATTTTCATAAAACGTTGCCTATATGATCCACGGTTGCCTAAAATAACGGCGCCATGTCTATTCCACCTGCAACACAAAGAAAATCAGTTCAATTAGAAGGGAACGAGAGGAAACGATAGATGCGAGGGAGAAAGAACCCGACCGGGCAGAAATGATCGAAAGATGCAAATTGAAATGTTTTTAATTTTTTTTAAAACTTACAATTATTTTATTACGTAACGTATTTTAACTACGCCTCGCATGTACTGAGGTAGGCGTAGTATAGTTTAGGTAATTTACGCTATGATTTATTTATACATGTAGTATGTAATGAATAGAAGTAATATAAAATATTAACCCTTAATTACTAACGTCAATAAAGTAACACCAATGCTGGCTGGCGTGGGGCATATTAAACCCAAATTTCAAAATTAAAGTTACACAAATGCTGGCTGGCGTTTGGTATATTGAACCCAAATATTAAAACTAAAGAAAATACATTATTTAATTCTTTATATTATATTTATTAAATGCATTTTTTAAGATCATCGTTGTACTAACTGAAACATTATATTGTACTAACGGATCATTGTACTAACAATATACTAGGTATTTTAACCCTTTTAATTACTAGCGTCAATAAAGTTGACACCAATGCTGGCGTGGTGCATATTTAACCCAAATTTTAAAAGTAAATAAAATACCTTTTTAATGTTTTATGTTATATGTATTAATGAAATTGGAAAGATAATTACTGTACTGTGAGAATGGCCACCCTTCACTAGACTCCAATTGCTTGTGTGCGAAGGGTGGTTCTCATCATGAAGGTTGCTCCGTTAATGAGAGTCGTATATGTCCGTGTAGAAGAGTTTATTCAGAAGTGAGTCGAAGTCGCCAGTTCTTAACGCCTTGAGTCGAGTTCGCCGTTGTGTTGTAGTTTGGGCGCGAGGTGAAGCCGTGGCGGTCCGTGTGTAGTCGAGGAGCGAAGTGTGTAGTCGAGATATCTGTCCACTGAGGGGACGATGTGCAGAGCGCGGTAACTGTCTGCCGAAGTAATGATGTAGAAGGGCAACTGCCTGCCAAAGGAATGATGTGTAGAGGTGTGTAGGTGTACTTGACCACCAAAGGAATGATAATGATCGAATGCAATGTACTGCGTTTTATAGGGAGATCGGTGATGCAATAGCTACGAGTGGGGCGACGCATGTGTCGCTAACCTGGGCAATATTTGCCAAATTTAGCTGGAAATTAACTGCAGCTGCGCGTGCAAGTTTGAGCGAGTCTGCAGTTTTCTATTCTGTGAAATTAACTTTTTTGTTGTGGGTAATGTGGAGCCGTAGGCTCCTACAGTACTAACAGATAACAGTATTTTTAATCGTCATTTTTATTAATATAAGAAAGATATCAATCGATATAGGTATCTAGGAATATTTCATCAGTACATTCATCACATATCATGATGGAATGGTCATCACAGAACTCCTGGCGGTATTAAGGTTATAAAAACCTTACTTTCTTATTGCTTGACCTTAGGTACACATGATATCTTTTATAAGAAGTCGATGGGCCGCCTCTGATTGAGAACCCAGGATCCTGAATATCAGCATGGGATGTTTTTGTATGGCCCGGTGCAGTTATGTTATTTCTGCTCGAGTTTGTTGGTGGGTCTTTATCAAATCAAAGCTGTTTGCCATTATAAGGGTTGTATATAAACAACAATAAGTAAACAAAAGCGATTAAGTCAACATTACGCAATAAAAAAATAAAAAAAGATGTAATTTATTTATTTATTTATTTATTTATTTATTTTAAGGAAAACCAACAGCCATATAAAATATTAAATAACAACTTAAATAATAAATGATAGCCAATAACAGGTTCTCACATATAGAAACAGTTTAGAGAATATGGAATTGCCAGCAAAAACGCTTGGCAGGGTCCGGTACTATAAATTTACAAAACGCAAATAAAAATTAAACAAAAGGGACAAGAAGGCAAAAAAACAATATCGAGAAATCGAATACAAAAAAATAATAACAATAAAGAAAGGCAGAAGAGTAGGTACTAAAAGAAATTGTTGCTGAGGATACGTCTCGCTGATACAACACTAGTGCTAAATAGATCGATATCAACGTCGCCGCAAATCAGTTTATTGAGGTTGTTACTCGCACGCCACATATAGGTGTTTTGCATGTAATTAGATGTAACAACAGGTAGCCGAATTGGGATGGTGTGTCTCATGGATTTAACCGGGGCATTAAAAGATAGGTATGATAAAAGTTCGGTACAATCTAAAGAACCTTGGGCAATTTTTTGCAAAAAAGTGAGGTCACCGATTTCTCGCCGTTTTGCTAGTGGAAGCAGGTGGTGTTTTTTACATAATTTGACATAGTCGTCTGAGCTGTATTTGTCTTTGGTACGGAAACATAAGTATTTAAGGAACTTCCTTTGGATGCCCTCGATGCGATTGGAGTATTTAAAGTACATAGGGTTCCATATTTGAGATGCATATTCCAGGTTGCTACGTACCAGAGTACAGTAAAGAATTTTAAGAGTTTTAATGGATTTAAAATCTTTGGTACTGCGCATAACGAATCCAAGAGCTCTGGAAGCCTTTTTAACTATTTTGTCTACATAAGTGTCGAAGAGCAGCTTGGAGTCGTGGTACACACCGAGGTCACGAATGATAGAGTCCCTTTGTAACTTGGTACCTTTTAGGACATAGTCGTGTAATACAATATTTCGCTTTCGAGTAAAAGTGACCACACTACATTTGGATGGATTTAAATCTAAGTGGTTCCAGGTACAATAGCGCTCGAGGCGTTCAAGGTCGGCTTGAAGTAGTAGAGTGTCGACAGGAGATAGAATCGTCTTGAAAATCTTCATATCATCGGCGAAGCTAAGAAGGTGTGAATAACGGAAACACCTGTCAATATCGTTGATAAAAATGATAAAAAGCAAAGGACCTAGTAAAGATCCTTGAGGAACACCACTTGGGATGGGGACCCAACTGGATGTGTAATTATTAATAACTACAGCCTGCGAGCGATTATGGATATAAGACGCAAACCATCTGAGAAGATTGCCACAGATGCCAGTCTTCTCCAATTTGCTTAAAAGTAAGCTGTGCTGAATCCGATCAAAGGCCTTGCTATAGTCAGTATAGACCACGTCAACTTGGTGACCTTTATTCATGGCATCTGTAAGAGCTGTGTTTAGAAGGACAAGATTAGAAACTGTCGATCGACCTTTCAGGAAGCCATGTTGAGTAGTATTAAACGACTGTTTGAGCGCAAAATATACTTGATCATATATAATTTTTTCGAAGACTTTTGACACTATACACAGTTTGGAAATGGGGCAATAATTATCAATGTTATGTTTGGGACCTTTTTTATGCACAGGCGTAATAAAAGCATTTTTCCAGATAATTGGAACGATCCCATCATCTAAAGATCTCCGAAAAATTAATGAAATAGGGATAGCGATTGTTTTAGCGCAGCCTATAAGAAAGACAGCTGGTAGGTTATCAGGCCCAGCGGACTTAGACGGGTCCAATTTTAAAAGTAACTGTTCCACTTCGCTGACGTCAACATACACTTTAGATATATAAGTGGCAGATGTGTCGGTAGGCGAGAAACCACCGGTATCATCTTGCGCAAGAACAGTACTAGAGAGAAAATTATTTAAAAAGAAATCAGAGAAGGCATTACAAATCAGCTCGCCTGTGGTAAATATACTGGTCCCTAAGGACATGCTATTAGGCATTGAGTTGGATTTGGTTTTGCCTTTAAGATACGACCAAAACTTTTTGGGATTACTTGTAATAGAGTTTTCGACGGAGGAAATGTATCTAGCGTGGCATTTCTCTTCCAGGTCCCTAACACGGCCCCGCAGGTATTTAAATGCCTCTTCGTCAGCTTTGTTACCATACATTCTGAATTTTTTTAAATATTTATGTTTTTCTTTAATACATTTCTTAAGGCCAGGGGAGTACCAAGGAGGGAAATAGTCGGAGGTAATAACTTTGGATGGAACAAACTGCTTAATTAGAGATGAACACTCGTCGTAAAAATAACAGACGGCATCTTCTAGGGATCTAGTGGAAAATTCCTTGTCCCAATCTATATTTACAAATCCATTGTTTAGTTTTACATAATCTCCTTTGTTAAATAAATATTTGGTATATGAATTGAGCCGTAATGGGTTATAAACTAAGAATTTTACCACAACTAGGAGCGCACCATGGTGCGGGTCTATTGGAACAAGAGGATCATCACTGTGATCGAACACAGTCACAATGTCGTTGGAGAAGATTAAATCCAGCGTACGGTCGAGTGCATTGCGTAAGCCATTGTATTGACCAAACCCAAGGGTGGCCATTTCATCCGTCAGTGATAGCTCATCATCGGTCAACATATTGGATGGATCAAGATATTCACCCGTAGTACGCGTCCACACTATATTACCAAGGTTAAAATCACCAAGGATCAAATATTTGTCTTCTGGGCTGGACAGTAAGACACGGTTTAAACTGTTGAGAAAGTTGGTCAGCTGTTGAGAGAATGAGTTGCCTGCGTTTTGACTACATAGGTAAAGGGCGCAAATGTGCAATTTGACGGATTTATTAGCGTCTTGCGTTTTAAGGTGCAGCGTGAGCCATAGGTCCTCGGCAGTAGAGTGGAAGGCAGGCCGCGGCGACACGGACAGATCCCTGCGCACCGCCACAAGCACACCTCCACCGCGCGACTGGCCAGTTACGTTATAGTCACGGTCCCGCCGCCACACCATGTATCGATTGTCAAATAGCTCACTATCGGATATACTTTCCAGTAACCAAGTCTCAGTTAAGACAACTATGTCAAATTTCTGCTTACTGATATTCCTGAAAAAAGTAGTTGTTTTAGTACGTAGACCTCGGACGTTTTGATAATATACCGAAAATTTATTGGGTGTGATTTCATTAGTGACATAGTCAGCCATTAGTAATGTGGGTTAAGGTAAAAACAGTGTAGAAGAAATTGAGTAGTGATAACCCCTTTGGATAGAGAATAAATAAACGATCTGGCAGAGTAATGTAATATTGCGATAAAAGACATATATACGGTAAAACAGAAAAAAGGTGGTTAATAAAGGTGAGCGTGCGAGCAGACAGCGCGGCAACGGTGATATCGATAAGACGAGGTGCATTCGAGTAAGCTACTGGGCGAGAGAGGTCCAATCGTAGATAATAGTGAAGTAGCAGCAAGACACTTAGGTCAGGGGCGAGAAACATTATAAAGAAATCGTACTTATTAATTAATAATAACTTATATACGGACGGAGACAGAGACATGGATGACGTAAACCAATGGTGCGGTAAAGAAAACCATGTAGAAAGCAAGTTCCATATGTGGCAGTCTAGGTAAGCTTGTTTAAATCGTCCTCTTTTGTAATAGTCTTCACCGGCGATTCATTAGTTTTACGAACATGTATTTTACAAAATTTCACCCACACGTATTGATATCCAAGTTCCTTGGCTGTGGCTTTAACTTTGCTAAGCAGCCTTTTCGAGTCAGGTGACAGATGATCGTTTATGAAGACACGTTTACGGCTGCAGTCACCACCGAATCCCAGCTCGCTAGCCGCTATCATCTTCTTCATGCGTGCCGCAGCCACGAAATCCTCCTTCACATATCGATTTAAGAAGTTGATAATAATATTTTTTTCCTTAAAGTCATGTGTTGGTACTCTAGATATATAATTGATTTGTGTTTTAGGGAAGCTATAGCCAACTACTTTACATAAGTTCTCAGCAATGGTGAAAAGGTTTTCACCTTTGATGAATGGTAAACCTTTCACTTCGACGTTGTTGCGTCGCGTCCATTGCTCCGTAGCGACAGACTCACGCTTCAGGTTGCTGATCTCGGCTGTAGTGGAAATGAGAGCATCCTGCAGCTGTAGTACTTGTTTCGATGATTTTTCAGACTCCAACAGCCTATTTTCAAATTCAAGGAGCTTAGCGCTGTCATATTCACGCGATCTCTTCAGTTCAGACAACTCATCCTTGATCGCTTTCATATCATCAACGAGAGTTGGCAGAGCCACCAGCTTCAGTTTGACTTCGCTCAGCTCCCGCAATATGACATCGAGTTTATCGGAGTCAAGCTGCGTCGATCGAGATTTGCATAGGGGACACCTCCACGCTGCCTTCCTCTCTAAGCCCAGTTTCCGATAGCTAACTTCAGTAATCCTGGCACAACCAAAGTCATAGTCACCATTACAACCTTCACAGTGAGTGCCATCATTAAAGTCAGCTTTACAAGATTTACACTTCATTTTGGAAGACTGTAAAAGATTTGTGCACAAAAATAGTATTTATGAGCAAAATATTTAATTAAATATTTATTGAGTTGGCAGCGCCGTTATGAGACGATAAGCGATCGCAGTGCGAGTTTTCGATTCGGTTGTCGATATAGGCAGGTACCCGCCAAATGGAAACAACAAAACAGCACCTGTTTCTCGCCTGTCCTCACATCGATCTTGGTTGTATTTCGTATCAATCTCTTGGCCGCATTTCGCACTACAGTCTGAAAACTTGTCCAGTTAGAAAACACGCGAAAAAACTTATTTATTTAATAAATTTATAGAACGGTGTGATACGATCCTGGTTATCAAGCAGCGTTGCCAGCAGCACTGGAAGTGCAGCAGCGTTGCCAGCAGCACTCTTTTGTCCAGAAAGTTTGCACTAATAATGACTTAGGGCAATATATACCTCAGACACTATCTCCCCACACAGCCACATAGCAATGAACGGTGCTCGCCACTGAAACACTTGACATTATTACATTATTCGTAACTGAGCGTCACCACAATAACCAGTAGATTATTGAAATCGGTCCCGCAGTCAAATCTCTCTCCACCAGTCCTCTGGTTAAATATATCGCGTGTCATTATAACAACCTCTGGTTAGTGTAATTACTTCATTAACAACTGTTATTTATTCAGGGGCTCAGCTCTGCTCAACTCTATAATAATTATAAAGTTAGCGGGATCACGTCCGCAAGGAAATTGTGAATTGTTCAGAGTTATGTGCGAAATATGTAACTCCAGCTCAACTCGTTACAACAGAACTTGTCATAAATAAAAAAATCATGGTTTCATATTCGTTCAAAAATCAGAGTTTCAGTTTCACTTTCTTGGCAAAAATTAGAAGCCAGTGTGAAGAAATGGTGACTCGCATCCTGACTAGGCCATTATTTGATATATCTGTCACCTGATACTTGACAAGAAATATGTTTTGGTTGATTATGTTTAAAATAAATTGATAATATTATATTAATTAATTAGATTTACAATTTTATATGTGCATAGAAAGAAACCTTTTTAGGCTACTTAATTTATTGGTCAATTTAGTTATTTATTTATTTATATATTTATTTATTTTATTTATCTATAAACTTAAATATTTTCTTTGTCTTTATTTAATATTACATATTTATTTATATACATATTTATGTATCATATTAACCTTAATTTTTTTAAAAATCAATGTGCAATCGGAATGAATGAATGGAAAAAAAGTGAAGTCACTATGTCTTAAATACTATCATCCCAGAACAGATCTACAATCTAGTGGGGTGATAAAATCCATACAAATGTAATCTTATCTGCTTCGCAAAAAAAATGTAAAAATATTATTATTTATACTTTTGTTTTTTTTTCCAAAATCAATATTCTTGTATTGGATAATTTTATATAATAAAAAATAGAAATATATATTCGTAATGGCCATGTAGTGATTAATGCAAGATTACAAAAAAAATGCAAATTCGCGTATTGTATTTCATTCCATTTCATTTATTTATTCAAAAAATAAATAAACATAAAATATACAGCCACATATAAATAAACATAAAATATACAACTACATATACATAAACATAGAATGTATGATTCAATTGATTATAAGCTAAATAACAACCAACGGATTGGATCTGAGCCTACCTAGACCATCGCGAAATTTACGGTCAAGAATATACCCTGATATCGCTGATATTAAGCAGATATCCATGGACTGGCTATGCGAGTGACCCATTCTGACCCCCAAAAACAACAAGGCTGTAGTCATTATCGACACTTTACTGAAGTCGTTCGAAAAGGCAAAAATGGAGTACAGGTCTGTGGACTCGGTGGTATAAATGAATGATACGTAAAGTCCTTAAAACTATCGTCCCTCCTGGTTTTTCTTCCCTCAAGCTTCTCCTCAAAATGAGAACAAAAGTGATGGTAATGCGAAACTTTAAACCGCCCAACCTGTACCATGTGGAGGTTGAAAGTGAAGGCAAGAACGTTAACAAAGCCACAGTGTTCACCGGCAGTGCTCGCGGTGAGTCAGTATTCATGCCACGTATACCACTTATACCATCTGAGTACCCCTTTTATCTTAAGCGACTGCAGCTTCTAATCAAAATCTGCTATGATCACCAATCACAAGGAAAGTTCAATTTTCCAAGGGAAGTTCATATATGTATGTTCTCCGTTTCTTTATTCTGCCATAACTTCTAAACGCTTGAACCGATTTAGAAGTGTGTGGCATTGTCATAATAATTTTGTCATTACGAGTGTCATAGGGTATCTTAAATGTCCAAATATCAAATAAGTAGTTGTCTAAATGTACAAATTTCCAAATGCCAATAAATTAACATAAATATATGGTTTCTTGTGTCAAATAATAGGTCTGATTAAGTATATTATGGAAATATACATGTACCTATACGGATATACATAAGTAATAAATATTTCATAAAAACAGTAACAAAAATAGCTACAAATACAATATAAAATCGGAGATTATCATGGTTTTTTGACAATATAAAAGGTTTAAGTTTAGTCCCTGGACAGTCTACCCTGGGTAACGGCGATTGCAAGATCGCCGAAGGCATTTTTAATATATTCCCTTGTCTTCTGACCATTTTCTAATTTCGGTGAAAACATTTTCTACGCCGCGCGTAATGTACGCGGAGGAATGAAAAATGTAATAGGTGCGATCTCGCCGTGGCGTCGCTAGTAAAAAGAAGGCCAATTCATTTACAGCTGATATTTTATTGCGACCAAGGAAGCTCATAAATATTGTAATGGGTCGGTTCGGCGCTTGTTTTGTGTTCGTCAGAGACAGCCGGCGTCCGCCGAAACACGCCCGGAATGAGAATACGGCCGGAAATGTGGGGCACGCTTTCAGGCTTTCAGGCGCGGTACAGTCGGCCGCTACGCTTTTCAGCGCGATATTAATTTGCGATACAATGCTGAATCTGCGGATACGGATAATGAAAAACATGCTGATAATGGAAAGAGTTGGGTATACAAGGTAAGTGGGTCGTATTCAGGTATATCGGAACGATAGTAAAATAATTTATGGCGGATTTCATTTTGCAGTCATCTGAAGAATTATCATAGGTAATTAGGTCACTCAAATCCGCGACCATGCATGGACGGATCCGGAAATTGCGTGAGGTGGGGGGGCATGTAAAGAAAATGATTGGCCAGAGACACCTGATGAGTATAGGCCCCAGGGCATACAACAAATTGGATGAGTCTATAAGGAACGTACACGATAAAGGCCAATTCAAAAAACGATGTCACAGGTGGCTCATGAATGAAGATCGGCATGTCAGCCACCAAATTTTTGACCCTATTATGTAGATTTATTTAATTTATCATTATTGTATTTTATGTATATTTTTTTATTTTTTTATCGCTGTTGGTGGATCTTTATTATTATTTATATTAATTTTTAATTCGATTACATTCAAAATTGTATCATAACTAGTAATATGCACATTTTACGTATAATTCACTATTTCAATTTGATAATCCTCTGACCATTTCAATTTGATTTTTTGACTATTTATTATAATTCCTTTTTTCATCTATAATTATTTCAATTTGATTATTTCACTATTCATTGCAATTCCTATTTATTTATTATTTACCTTTTTCGTGTTATTGAAATTAATTTTATTGTGTGTTATGATAGGTATTTTACAAATATAATTTGCAGACTGACAGACTGACAGACGCATTGACATATCAATGACCTAGTTTTTAGAGTAATGATTAATTTCTACATACATTGTTTATTGCCTTAAGTTAAGTCCTAATATTATTAGATACTATTTTTATATATTTTTCTCTTTTAACATATGTAGTTTAAAGTATGCACAAGCCACTATTTTCTTGGTACGCTTGCCTTAGTACGGGCCTAGTTAGGCAGCGTTAGGCAGCGTTGATCTAAAGATGGACTGGGCTGCGGTACTCTCTTTTTTGCTACTATTTACAACGGAGCCTCTAATGATAATATGTAATGTACTGTAGTTTTAAAAAATGCGCATTTCTTTAAATAAATAAATAAAATAAATCGTAAATAAAAAATTCGAGTACATTAACTACGTGAACATTAATTTTGATCATTTATTAACTAGAGTTTAGATTATAAATAGGATAAAAACGAATTTACCGCGTGAAATTTGTAGCACCCGACGTTTCGGTGACTTTGCAGCCGCCGTTGTCCAGGGTAGACAGGGTAGATGTCTACCCTGGACAACAGCGGCTGCAACGTCACCGAAATGTCAGATGCTATAAACTTCACTCGGTAAATTCGTTTTTATCCTAACAACAACCGTATATAAAATCGAAGACTATCGCGGTTGTCAAACAACCGCGATAGTCTTCGATTTTATATAGAGTTTAGATTTTCCTTTATACTCGCAGTAAAAAAAACAAAGAAGCAGGCCATGCCGATTAGTAAATCTCTATTATGTCACGGAAGATTAGACATATTTTTTCGTAATTTTATATACTGAAAATGGATTGCAGATATTATAGTCACCAGTCAATAAATTTATATTATAGGCAGTATTTTTATTTTAAATTTTAAATTGATTTTTGTTCGTAAAAATTGGGCATTTTAGTTAAATACTGAAAAAAACATGTTCGCATAAATCACGTAAAAGTTATTCGAATTTAGAGCCAGAGTTATTCGAATTTGCGTTTAAAGCGATAGAGATCACAAGAACGTCACTGACCTAGTGCTGAAAAATGCCATAATATTCATTTACATAACAGCATGCATTTCGTTTATAGGGTTGAGAGGGTTGAAATATATCTGTTGAGTAATTTTGTAATCGAGCCCTAGTGATAATTTTGTAGAGTAGCTAAATACTCATAATTACACTCTTAACTGTCAGCCAGTAAACTTCACAGGAATTATATCCTGATACAAACCGCCGACGAAGGTCAGGAAAGGAAGCCTACGACCCAAACATCCGATTTAATGAAAATCTAAAAGGAACAACTTTTTTTTGTAATGATAGTAAATTACTCATTATCTCATTTATTGGACGATATGCGAAAGATGATCACGTACAACCTCATTGACAAACGATAGCAGAATTTCATTCGATAACGCGTTTATCGGCTCCTCCGTTTGAAGCACGCCTAACCGCGCCCGCCGCTTCCAAAACAACGGTCGTAGCTCATGCCGATCAAGGTAAGCCGAGTCTTAGAGTCCTCATAGTTGGTACACTCCTTAGCCTTATGGCATTTCGTATTCCACAATACGATGCACTTAATTCGATACTGATTGCCTTGCTATCCTTTCTCTAATCGAAATCTGAAATATGAACAGCCTCAGCAGTAGCGACACGGATTTTTTTTCGACACTTTTTGTTATCGAGTACTTTTGTTTTGATGATGGTATCGAGTACTTTTGTAATCAATACTTTTAAATCGATACTTTTACTCAATGAGTACTTTTTGGTAAGTATCATATCGAATAAATCTTATGAATTACTTTTCTAAACTAGGCTTTATTATTCATGTTTATGCCTGCCGGTTAAAAAATAACAAGATGTTTTGCTTCATTCCTTCACTAGGAACTTGAACTTTATTGGTTGAAAATAAAGTTCACTATGCTATCGTCTTTGCGTTGAGGTTCATTTACTCAACTCAACTCTCGCCAGTGTTGCCAATTTAGCGATTTTGTCGTTAGATTAAACGACATATTGACACTAACAGCGACTTTTCATTTTAATTTAGCGACAAAAAAACTATCGACTTTTCTAGCGCCTTTTTCTCCACTTATATTTTTAAGTGATTGCACAAAGGAAGAATGGGAAATTTACTAATGTTTAAAGAAATAATTGATCAACGTTGATTTCTCAATTTTCTATATTTTTTTCATTATTTTATTGTTATTAATACTTACCATTTGCTTCACCAATTCGTGTGCGCATTTAATAGTCCATGTCCACAAATCCACGATAATGAAATCAACACAAAAAGTTCCTAAGAAAGTACCGATTCTTGGGGGTATCGATTCTTTAACGAGTGCTATATGTTTTTATCGATACTTTTCATGAGTACAGTATCGATACTTTCTATTCTGTACTGTGCCACTACTCACCAGCATTGTTGCCCTCTCGAGTCACGCCAGTCGAAATGTAGGATAGTCTTCTCATTTGGTGGAATGGTCTTTTTCTCTTTTTTGATTGTTTACACTCCTCATTGTGAAAATGTCACAATGGGCGGGTTTATTATCATATGACAATCTCTTACAACCAACCTATGACGTGTTTGTTATATGTATGTGTGCGTGTAACATGTCTGTAAGTGTGTGTCTTGTTATTGCATTCGATCGACAGAATTAAAAATGCAATTCCGTTAATTTCGATCCCAACGGAAAATGGTGACCCAGCCGAGAATCGAACCCGGGACCTTACAATGTAAGATCAGGCGACCTAACCACTATGCTACCGGGCGTATGTGTTTTTTCTATTCCTAGTTCTTTTCCTATTTTTCCCTTCTCTTTATA
This sequence comes from Micropterix aruncella, assembly GCA_944548615.1. Lineage (NCBI taxonomy): Eukaryota > Metazoa > Arthropoda > Insecta > Lepidoptera > Micropterigidae > Micropterix > Micropterix aruncella. Next base: position 1,633,550 of record OX155960.1, read on the forward strand.
AACTTTATAAACCGGCTTTCATCGCATATGCCTCCTGCCACTTGCGACTTCTCCCAAAATATATAATGTTTTCCCTGGTAATCTATTCTAACTAGCTCATTCGTAAGCTTCCATGAGGCAACCAATTAAAAACCCGCATATTTAGCGATTTTTTAACGAAAAATTTCAAATATCCTCAAAACAAAAACGTAGCTGTTAAGGAAATCGCAAAAATCGCAAAGTATGCGTTCACCCCAAGGTTGATAGAATGATCTAATATCGTTGTAACTTTCTGTGATGGCGGGTTTGCCCCTAGTAGTTGACGACTTTAAAGTGGCGGGGAAAATAAATATCGCCATTTTGATAAAATTATTTCTAACTGTTAAGTTAATCATAATATAAAATTTGAAAATTTATAATTCTCCATAAATTACAAAATTAAATGCAAGAAACTTAGCAGGCGGATTGGTAACGTAATGAATAGTGTTCTCATCTGACACACTTATATTAAATATAGTAAACTTTAATGAAATATTTTTGACAGTATTTAAAAACGGCTCTTTTTAATAAATGGATCTATAATATGGATACATTTAGATACGTTTTGGTTAGCTTGACCTGCATGTATGAATCTATCAATTAACGGAATCTTGCAAATCGAATATCAATCACTTCTGATAGTCATATCAACGTGAACCTTGGCAATTGTTTGTAGTACTGATGACAATAAAATAATATGGCACCTTCGAGCTGATCTGATGATGGAAGCGGTAGGTAGTGACAGAAACTGCATAACCAAACAAAGTATCCGAGCCGTGTTGTTGAAATTGTCTAAAATTTGAGAGTAAAAGTGAGGGGCGCTTTTTAATCAAATCAAATCATCATAATCCTTTTCAGTAAAATGTTTCTTTTGAAACAGCAAAAGAAATCTTCTTAGTAAAATTAAACTTTTGAAGCATTTTTATGAAATATTATGTACCTAAACAAATGCCAAAAAAAGCGTCCCACACTTTTGCACTCAAATAATGTAGTTAATTACAAACATGACATACACTAAGTCCTATACGGGGTAAGCAGTGCTAATAGCGTGGTAAATTGTTTTTGCTAGTTTTTGAAATTATTATTTTATTTGATTAAAGCCTAGTGATCATCCATAATGTCAATCCGCTATGTCAATCCGCTAGCTCCACTCACATTGAATTACACGAATCTACGCGAGAAAATACACGAGTTAGAGTTGAAATTATTTGGATTTAATTGCAATGGTTTACGTTTCAAACTAGGCAGTAAGTAAATGTTTATGTTTGCAAAACATTGCCCTAGATCCGCGTGGCGCCGCGGAGCGATGGGCCAAATTAATATCTATCCACGCTCAGCTGCAGGGGAAAGTATTTATGGAGATTCAATTGCATGCATAAATAATTCCCGGATGAAATGGCCGCTTCAACGCTGATTTAATTTCAGAGTTGTACAAATTGAGTCGTGGAAAATATACAGTAAATATTTAGGTGAGCATAAAAATGGCGCACTAGTAAAACCTTATGTACCAAAAACAAAACTAAAGTCTCTGTAAACAAAATTGAAAGATCGTAGAGGCTACAGCTACTGCTAAAGAGTAAATATTGCAACTTTTGGCGTGAAAACTTCTTTAAATAGGCTCCCAAATAAAAACCTCCCAGTTAGCGATGCGACGCTTTAGTTTTTCCTAAATATTCTCATGTCGTGGTCCCAGGGTGACGTGCGGTGCGGAATAGCGTGTATATAAAAATAATACCATCGTCCGTTGCTTAGAGTGGGCGTTTGTGCACTTAGATCATCGATCAGGGGAGGGGGAGTCTTGAAATTCACTATGCGCGATCAAAATCAGTCGTAACTTGGCAAAGAAAAAGGTTATACAAGTGATTTTTTAGTCGCATCGTAAAGATCTTGAGGTATAGTAAAATGTGAGCTAAACAAAAAAAGCCATTCGTACAAAAGCCGTGAATATTTGTACCACAAGAGACGTTGCTATGTGAAACATTACGATAGCTTAGCAATACTACCCACCCAAATATTTTAAGGGCACTAACTAGATGAGGAAATATAGGCAAAGCTTTAGACTCCAATGGGATAAAATCTGAAGTGCTGTAATCACTTGACATTTAGTTTCCGTAAATCAAAGATCGACAAAGAAACCCCAGTTTTCAGTCTTTGCATATTCATCGCGAGTTGTAATTTTGTTAATATGAGCCATTTTCAGAATCTTTTGAATTTTCCTTTCTCAAATATAGACATAAAGCTTAAAAAAACATATTCAAAATGGGTGCCTTGGAAAGCAAGAATGTTAGATGATTACTTGATAGAATGTTAAATAACTCCAGTAAATCAGTATTTTACCGCTTACCGTATGCTTACTACAAAAGATTAATTGAGTGCGACCCATTTCATTCTAATGTGAAAGGTTTTTGGAGCAAATTTCCTGAAAGAGTGACAGATACTACACAAATATCCTCTCACAAATACATTTATTTCACATGCAGAGCTTTATCTATTATATTTTTTATTATAAATTACAAAGTTTCTTTTAAAGCTTTGAAAATAATAAATACAAACGGAGCTGCCATGGAATTCACCGACCGGAGTCGGGCCCATCATAATACAATTTTTTACACTTCTTATAATTATTTTTCGTAAAAGTAATCATTGACCTTATTATTATGTATATTATTTCATTCTCTATCCATACTGTTACGTATATACATAAAGGAAAAAATAAAAAAATAAGTAAATGTCGTACAACAATTTTATAAACGCTGAATTGTCCGCTCTGTCTTGATTCCCATAGTCATCAACGATAAAATCAATGCCTATTGATCTCTTCACTGAAGGTACTAAACACCAACACAGTACCAAAAAATAATATAATCCTAATGAGCCATAATCAGCCACTCATAAAAACGCTTAATTTCAAAATTCGTCCTGGTTGCAAAATCTTCGGGATTATTAAGGTCATAAAATGAAATCTATATTTCAAGGATGTACAATTCTCCCATATCAGTATACCGTAAGTTATTGCAAAATGGAAACAGGCATGATACGCAAGTTTTACAGCGATTTCGCCAGCTAAGAATTTAATCTTTTTTATCGCATATATTGCCGAAGAAAGCGCACTAGACAGTTCATTAATATGAATGTTCCAGCTAAGATGATGATCGATCATGATACCTAGGAACTTTGTTGATTTGCTTAATTCTAGAGTACTGTTATTTGGAGTTATATTGAATGGTATAGCAGACGATTTATATTTTGAGGAGAAGTGCATAGTTACGGTTTTTTTTGCAAGAGATTATTATCTGTGAACCATGAACTTGCTAGGTTGAACGCATGATTGGCATTGGTCATTAGGTCGTTAAGATTGTTATCGTGAAACAGGAAACTTGTATCATCCGCATAGAGCAAGGTTTTGGTGTAGGCGGGCAAGCAATTGCCTACATCATTAACAAAAAATAAAAATAATAATGGACCAAGAATCGATTCCTGGGGAACTCCGCAGGATATCGGTTGAGGTGTAGATCTAGATCCATCTATTTCTACTACCTCTGACCTGCCTGTTAGGTAGGATTTCATCATATTATTGGCATCATATTATTGGATTTATTGAGCAGTATTTCGTGGTTAACCTAATCAAATGCTTTGGATAGATCACTAAAAAACTGCCACGGGTTGGGAAGAATTTTCAAAACTGTCGGTAATGAAATTTAACATCTCCGAAATCACCGAGGTGGTGGATATATTCTTCCTAAAACCATATTGATATTTATTTATTATATCGAATTTATTTGCGTCACTATGTCTTAAATACTATCACCCCAGAACAGTGAAAAAATCCACACAATAGTAATCTTATCTACTATGCAAAAAAGAAATGTTAAAATATTATTAATTATACTTTTGTAATGTTTTTTTTGCCAAAATCAATTTTCTTGTATTGGACAATTTAAAAAAAAATAATAAAAAAACGTATCATCATATCTTTTATAAATAGGATAGAAAACGAATTTACCGCGTGAAATTTGTAGGACCCGACGTTTCGGTGACGTTGCAGCCGCCGTTGTCTAGGTCTACCCTAGACAACCCTTCTATCCTATTTATAATGTCAAACAACCGCGATAGTCTTCGATTATATATCATATCTTTTCTCGCCGGTGCCCCGAATAACACACTCATACGTTAAAATTATTTAATGGTATGCCCTCAAGTAAATCACAATTAGAGCAACTCGCCTCTGCAAAAATTACAGATTAGAAATGAAACTGAAATCAAAATATTTAAGATGATAAAATTATATAAAAAAAATAAATACGTGTGGCACTCGGGGACTGCCGCGGTAAAGCTATTGCATAGCATTTTTAAAAACTTATGCAATTATAATAATATTTCTTTTTCTGATATCAGATAACTGCGCTCTATCGAAAAACGTTGAAATTATTCCGAATCATTTGCGGCTGCGAAAGCAAATGATTCGGAATAATTTAAACCTCTTCCGATAGAGCGCCGCGCACTAATTTTTTATTCGATAAAGCAAAAAAACCGGATTATTCGAAAAAAATCGTAGATAAAAAGATAGATAATTAAATTATCTTTAAAATGGTGCAGGTTTCATAATAATACGCCAGATAGTATTTGCGTAGTAGTCGTTTTTGTGTTCGGTTAGACCTAATTTCACAAATTAATTACACTATGTAATATAAACAAAATCTAAAATATTCAAAGCTAAGAATATTAGGAAAATGTTCTTGTTTAACATATATTTTTTTCGAATCGTAAGCAGTACTCGTTTAGACGTAATTATCAGTCATTAATTTTCGTTAAGAAATTTCTTCATTCGGTCGCCGCGCTGGCCTAGGCCCGCGATAAAAGCTATGCAATAGCTTAAAATGATATTAAAAATCAAACTGAAATCAAAATATTCAAGATGATTAAAAGTATTTATTAAAATGAGGGTATATAAGTAGATAATAATAGGTAGATTTTTTTTTTAGATTTACATCAAATAACCCCATGAAATATTATCTCTTGTACATAAGATGTTTATTTTCATATAAACAAGAAAAAAAAAGTTACCAATATCAACCACCGTATGCGTATGCCTTTTTGATAATTGTAAATTCTTTCAAAGAAAAAAATACACCATAGTTAAATATCCTATTTGATACTTACGTCTGTGTACTATCAGTTAAAACTGTGTGGATGAAAAAAAAACATTGTAAAAATGCCAACCTGCCATTTTTTAAAAATAATAATGATGTAGTGGATATTACTACGATCAAGTATCGAATGTAGAAGGTACTCTACTTGACATTGGTCTATAATAGTCAGCAATACCACAAAGGTCAATCTTGTTCACGTTTTTACATTTCGAAATGTAAGTATAAAGCTGGAAAATTCTGTAAAATATATAATTTAAAAATTTTTTTTCGCTGTTTTTATAAGACATTTTGAAATGGTTTTCTGTGTCTCCTGTAAAGTAGCTCAAAAGTAAACACTATAACTGACCATGGGAGGGAACAATATTACCATAAGTAAAATGAAATATATCTCAATCCACGGCGGTAAATTTACGCCTAAAATCTGAATTCTCTCGAATTTGACACTTTTATTTGTTGACGATTTTAAATGCAGTTATAATGTATATATATATTATATTTATTGCAGTTATAATGTATATAAAACCAAGATAGGAAACTATATTACAAATGTATAAATAATAATATTGATGAAAATCGTAGCGGTCGTCGCAAGCTTAGCAGTTATAAAAGCGAGGCAGTAGAAGCGACGCTCGTAGCACGTTTGGCGAAATAGATGTTAACGAGGTTACAGTAGTACTAAACGTCGAAGCGAGTGACTCCTTTTTGAATAGCGGTTAAACGCTAAACATTTCAATAAGGGCGTAATTGAATCTTCACCAATTTCGCGAGCAGAACAATGCCTCCTCGAATGAACCGAGCAATTTCGTTGAACACTCAGAGGCTAAATAGATACTCAGGGCTGCTAACTTTGCAAGTAAAACGCTTAACCTAACTCAAACTTACTTTCCTATACTACTACAACCCCATTAGTTAGAAATGGTGTGTTATTCTAAAAACAGCAGTATTTGCTTAAAAAATAGATTTTTTGGTATTTGCAGTATTTGATAAAAATAGATTATATAAAAATGTATATATATATATATATATATATATATATATATATATATATATATATATATATATATATATATATATATATATATATATATATATATATATATATATATATATATATATATATATATATATATATATATATATATATATATATATATATATATATATATATATATATATATATATATATATATATATATATATATATATATATAGTTGTTTATAACAATATTATACTGTTTTCTACAATATTTCTTTACAATTTTTTAATATTATACAATTTTATATAGGTTTACCCTATTTTGATAACATTATACAATCTTTATTATAAACTCCTCTGCCAGAAATTAAGATTGAAGTTTCTTCTTTCATTTCATTGAGCATATGGAGGTTTTTTTATTTTTAATTCGATTTAATGGCTCGTTAATAACAAACTCAGCCAATTGTATCATATTTTAAATGTTGGTAGCATTCGAAATTTGAATTATTTCGTAATGTCACTTTCATTTAGAAAACGGCTTTGCCGAAGTGATCGTCGTTTATTTTTTTATTTTTTCGCTTAATTCGTCTCAATTGAAGGCATTTTGTGTTGCATAAGGATAAGCCCTATTTATGAGATATATGGATGAATAGTGATCGTTAGTCGACTGCAAAAGGACCTATAAACTTACATTGCACCTTCGAAAGTCGTGCACATCCGTAAGTATATCTCATTCAAACATAAGCATTTCCCAATACAAGCTGGGATTTCCTTCGCTACTTTTTAAGTAGCTTTTACTAATTTTATTTTAAATAAAAACGTCATCCTATAAACGGATTTCTTTACAAACCTTATCAAATATAACAATATTATACTGTTTTCTACAATATTTCTTTACAATTTTTTAATATTAAACAATTTTATATAGGTTTACCTTATTTTGATAACATTTTACTAATTTTATTTAAAATAAAATTAGTAAAAGCTACTTAAAAAGTAGCGAAGGAAATCCCAGCTTGTATTGGGAAATGCTTATGTTTGCCGAAGTGATCAATAGGTTAATTTTTTATTTTTTTGCTTAATTCGTCTCAATTGAAGGCATTTTGCGTTGCATAAGGATAAGCCCTATTTATGAGATATATGGATGAATAGTGATCGTTAGTCGACTGCAAAAGGACCTTTAAACTTACATTGCAACGTCGAAAGTCGTGCACATCCGTAAGTATATGTGGAGATACATATTTTTGATATCGTGTACATGTAGATCATTGAGGTGTAGAATATGCTACCGATGATGATCGCTTGTATTTTGTTTTAGATGGATTTAGGGGTAAGCCATGGCATTTAGACCACCCCGATATGGTATTTAAGTCAGCGTTAATTGCCGCGATTGCTGTTTATCATTTTGCTGAAAGTGGGAATACACATGGAAGTCGTCGGCATAAAAATGATATTTTTCATGAACAGAATTAGAGAAGGAATTAATAAAAAAAGAGAAGAGCAGTGGTGATTAGACGCTACCTTGTGATAAGTGCTCATGGAAATAATAAAAATCACAATACTATTTAAATGGGTATTATAAAGCTCACAACAGCTTGTGAGAACTTAATTTCTGGGTGTATTCTTTTTAAAAGGTAGCAATAGAAAAAGGACAAACTGGTTCTCATTGCTGCATTTATATCGATCGTCCATGCAGGTCTAATCAATCGAATATAATATTCATTATTTTGTACATGTTTAGAGCATCATTCAAGTTGCGCCGATAACATAGCGAATATATTTTAAATATATTTCATTTGTTACCGCCTCATTAGTGTTATTGCAATAACTATTTTTCTTGAAATCTTTATACCGAACGAATTTATTTTGGATACTTTGTAGTCCGTTAATATGAACCTGATATGGGGAGACCACATTGGCAAGGCAAACTCAATATTTTTTAATCATAAATCTTTTCATTGAGCTAATTAAACTAAACTTTTCAAGTTCTTCTCAGGAATAATGGCGGAAGCTTCAGGCCTGCAATGAGTCAGCTCACAGACGACTCGGCGATGAAGTCAACATGTGTTGTTGTCTCCTCAGATCACCTTGAATTACCATTTCAACCTATTGAGAGCAGAGAAGTTCTTATCGTCGACTGATTCGGTGATTACAAATTTTCGTTTTGTTGTTTTGTTTAAGACACTTGAATGATCTATAGGGTAAATAGCCAAAAAGCTGAATTAAAATAAACTATATAAAAAATGCATAAAAAACATTACAGCATGGCCAGTTTTTTACACGCTTTTTTTTTCTTTAATCTAAAATTATTCTCATCATGAGAGACGATTTTTTTCTTTTTCCAACTACACGTCTATATCTTTTCTTTTGCCACTTGTGCTCACGACTTTTTATCCCGTCTGTAATATTTCGAAAACAGCCACTGTTGTTACCGATCCTGCTCCCTGACTGAATCTACAATCTTCTTCTTATATATAAAAATGAATCGCCGTGCGTTAGTCTCGCAAGATCTCGAGAATGACTCAACCGATTTGAATAATAATTTTTTTTTTGTTTGCCTTTCAAAAAGTCGAAAAGTCGAACAAGTCGAAAAATTCAAAAGAGTCAAAAAAGTCAAAAAAGTAAAAAAAGTCGAAAAAGTCGAAAAAGTCAAAAAGCCCGAAAAGTCGAAAAATGCAAAAAAGTCGGAAAAGTCGAAAAAGCATTTATATTTCATCATGTAAATTAAATACATTGAATTTATTTTAATTACAAACGACTTGTCCATGATTCGGCCATACATGACCGTACATGATTCGGCCATATTATAGATTTCAATGAATTTGATTTGGAAAGTTTAAAATCAAATTAATTTTAGGTGGTACGAAGTTCACCGGGTCATCTAGTATTTGAATATATTCAACTCAGCAGAATTAAAAAGAAACTTTTTAGCATGGTCAGATTTTGTTACGCGTGATTATTTTCTTAAATATATATTTTTTCTCACCATGAGACACGATTTCTTCTTCTTCCAACTACATATCTATCTCTTTTCTTTTGTCACTTGGGCTCACGCCTATTCATCACATCTGTAATATTTCAAAAACAGCCACTTTTGCTACCGATCCTGCTACCTGACTTATTCTTTAATATTTGAATATATTCAACTAAACAGAATTCAGTTTAAAACTCCTGTTATATTTCATTTGTCAGACCATGCCTGAGCGAGAATTTGAAGTAGGTTAGAGCGGGGTCACTTGAACCACGTGATCAAATGAACCAACCATATTATAATGCAAACTGTATACGTAATGGGAATTTTGGGGATGCCAGCTGAGTCAGCGGATCAAGTTCGCAAACCCGCCGCGGCATCATTTGCCAAGTCGCATTCGTTGCGTGCGCACGGATGCCAAGTTTCATTTTTCGCGCTCAAAGTAAAATATCGATTCCGTCACATTTTTAATCTTGCGCACACCTTGCTGGTACGGCTACAGAACAGATTTATTTTGACTACATAATAAATGTAGTAAGCAATTACAATATCAAGAATGTGTTATATTTGACATATTTAAGATAAATCGTAAAAACATTAAATAATTAGGAATGGGGTCAGTTGAGCATGGCTCAATTAACCCCGCCTTTTATTGCTTATTTACATGTTCCTTGTATTTTTATTAGAATGAGGATTTACAGAATGAAAACTGGAAGGGCGAATATCTCGAAAGATCACCTAAAAGACGCTACAGAAGAGAATGTGAGACCGCTTCCTAAAACAAAAAGATCGCTTCGACGAAAATGTAAAAATATATCCACAGGTGTGCACAGTTGGTTAGCTGATGCCGCACGGCGTGCAAACCGACCAGTTCTGCTCGAGGTGTTCCCGAATGGGAACCTCCGATCTTAACTGTCTAAGACTGTAATTTGAAGCCGCAAGCAGATTTCGCGGCAGCTCTTCCAGTTTATTTCCTCTTCATGGAAGCTACCGGATGGTAGCTGAGCCGTGACTTGACCCGACATAGTGAAACACAGAACCGCCATCAGGCCCAAGCTGTAAGAAACCGTTAAGAACCAATATCAATATTAGATATAATGAAAGGACTAAATTTAATATTCGATTTTCTGTGTTCCTTGTAAAGTTGGCCATTGCTTTTTATTTACGCCTCTGCGACTAGGGGACTCCTCAACACGAACACGCACAGACACGAAATTTAGTACATGCTTCCGGTCACTAGGCCCCTTTCACCAAGACAGGACTGCGGCACCCAGGATTGGCTTTAACGAGGGAACTCATCAACGGTCAACAGCACAGACCCGAAATTTTGTATACGCATTCAATTATGGTAGCCCGTTCTAAGTTTCACCACAATATGGCTGCTGCATTTATAAAAATAAAAGAAGTCGTTTTTTTTGTTTTTTTTTTTTTGTATTGACATTAATCCTCTATGCAATTCCAAGAGTAAATTAAGTTAAACATATCATTTTGACTCAAGGTAATAATCTTTCTCATTGATTTTAGAACAAAAGTTTATTCTAATATTTCCTCATTCTGCTGCACCTACCTGTGTCTGATGTGTAGACATTGCTAACTTTATAAGAGAATCAACAAAAATAGTTTTTTTTCCACACAGCCCTGAGTCCGTGTAACGAAAGGATTGTTTTCAGTGATTACAGCAAGCACTGAAGGGCTTAAGAGGCCCTGTATTTGTACGTACATAAGGCCGCGTGTACATTACATTGAAATACGCCGCTTAATAAGATTTCCCCCTTTGCAGCGATTACGGAATACAAGTCACGATATTAGGCAACATCCATGTCAAGGCGACATTGTCTAATCCTGGCTTTACAGTCAGGAGAAGCTTCATGCTGATGGTAAATAGACAGACAGGCGGCTTGAGAGCACGCACGCATAGTCACTGATGGCTAAATAAGGGATTAAGTTCTATCTTCGATATGTGTTCATGATTTAAACTAAAAAAAGAGATTTCTAGTTTGGTCTTAAGATTAAATGATGTGGATATCGCTCTGGGAGAGCTCATAGACCACATTGCCCAATAGCTCAGGGGGGGGGGGGGGGGGGGGGAGGGGTGATATTTTGTTATGAATTCTTATTGTGGAGAAAGAGTTATTAATTATTATTTTTAAGCTATTGCATAGCTTTTATCGCGGGCCTAGGCCAGCGCGGCGACCGAATGAAGAGATTTCTTAATGAAAATTAATGATTTTAAACTGATAATTACGTCTAAACGAGTACTGCTTACGATTCGAAAAAAATATATGTTAAACAAGAACATTTTCCTAATATTCTTAGCCTTGAATATTTTAGATTTTGTTTATGTTACATAGTGTAATTAATTTGTGAAATTAGGTCTAACCGAACACAAAAACGACTACTACGCAAATACTATCTGGTGTATTATTATGAAACCTGCACCATTTTAAAGATAATTTAATTATCTATCTTTTTATCTACGTTTTTTTTCGAATAATCCGATTTTTTGCTTTATCGAATAAAAATTCGTGCGCGGCGCTCTATCGGAAGACGTTTAAATTATTCCGAATCTTTTGCTACCGCAGCCGCAAATAATTCGGAATAATTTCAAAATTTTCCGATAGAGCGCAGTTATCTGATATCAGAAAAAATAAAATAAATAAATAATTATAATTGCATAAGTTGTTAAAAATGCTATGCAATAGCTTTACCGCGGCAGTCCCCGAGTGCCACACGTTTTTTTTTATTTAGTTTTTTACATGGTATTGAAATTTCTTTACTATTTATATTATTGTGTGTTTTATGATGGTTATTTTAAAAACATTTTTTGCAGACTGACTAAGACTAACAGATGCATTGATATATCAATGACCTAGTTTTTAGATTATTGATTAATTTGTACATACCTTGTTTATTATCATAAGTATTTTTTTACATTATTACAAACATTTTTTTTTAATTATGTAGTTTGAAGTATGCACAAGCCATTGTTAACTTAGTACAGGCCTAGACATAGTTGGGCGGCGTCGATCTGAAGAAAACTGGGCTGCGATACTCTCTTTTTCGCTAATATTTACAAGTGATAATGTTATAATGTAATGTTGTTAAGAAAATGCGCTTCTCTTTAAATAAAAAAAATATATAAAAAAATGATCCGGTCTTCAGTTACGTAACGTGATATTAATCAGGAAAAACGATGAAAAAATAAACAATTATAGGAAATCGTCCTAAGGAATCCCGTGTGACATGTACCTACTGCTCGTCGTTTAGTCGAACCTTGTGTATATTTTAACAATATATAAAATGTTTTAAAAAAAACACATTCTTTATATCGGCAAGTTCTTTGCATCACAATCTATGATAGAAATGGGGATGTTGAATTGCTGGAAGTGAAAGACATAAAAAAATACGATATGATAGACAAAAAAAACGACTATATATACACGAATGCGATCAATCTCCTCAGTAATTTCCGTAATTTTCTGCATGGAAACTTGGAACACAAATAATTAGGAGTGTCTTAAAAATATTTCTTTTTTCCTTTTTTATACTATAATTTCTATTTTCATTTGCTATTATTAAAACATACTTTACATTAAATAAATTATACCTATGTTGTCTTGCGGAGGAGGAGCTGGAGTAGAACGTTACTCTATATTACATAGAGGGAGGGGGGGTCAAAAATGTCTCAAAAACGCGTTACATAATATATGGATGGCGGCTCACATCGTACATAATGAACGAACTAACGCTATCGACAAACATCACAGAGCGTGGAGACAATATTACTTTACTGGGATTTTTGACATTATGGCGTATTCTAGAAACAGTATTCTTTAGACAAAAACGCAGTAGGTACACTTGCGACGGGTTATCATTTTGACGTCATGTCTGTGTAAAACGAATTTCATAGGGAATGACGTCAATATGGTGACAAAAAACAGAGTACATATTTTTGGTTTTTAGTTATTGTACATAATATGTAAGGGTATATTAGATAAATTGAGATATAGATTTTAATTATACAACTTTATATTAGAGGATGGTACAAATGTTTTTATTCAAAATAGTTCGTTACGCTTCGTCCACAGGGAGTAGCATTTTACGTACATATATGGTTATTACTACAGAACACTCTCCGTCCTTATATTACTTGCCGCTTGACTGCAAGACGTATTGATGAGTAATTTAATTACACATTATTTTCATTATTTTATAGATTCAACCCTATTTTGATCAAATATAATTGATTATTTTTATCTTATTACTGTATTTAAATGTCAATAATGCCAGTTTAAATTATTAATTCCTTAAATAAATATTAAAAATGTTGTCTATAATATTTATTTAATACAATGCTTTTCAAAATAACATTAAAAAGCAATTCAATAATAATCAAAATAATATTGAAATCGCCCAAAAAATATTTTTTTTTAAATATATACAATGATCAATACATAATTTTGAGCATGCCGTAAAACAAACAATGAAACTTTTAGTTATGTAATTAATTAAAAGATTGCCTCACATAAAATATTATTGTGAGTAGTAGAAGTACCTACTACTTTAAATTCTTTATTACTGTAAAGACTATAGGTACAGAAATGTTAACATTTATTTAAATTAAAATCAAAGTCTTGCTCGTATTATTATTATAACATTATCGTATTGCTGTAAAATTATCGCACTGTCATAGGATGTCGACGTATGTGACAAGAAAAATATTTATCAAAAACATTTTTTATTTTTTATTTATTTTTTATAATAAAAAAATATTTTATTTTATTTTATTATCATGTTAACATAAAATTAAACTTATATTTAATAATTATTAGTCAAAAATATATCTTCTTCTTTTGTACCATATTTTCAGTTTCAATTTCAGTCACAACAATAATGTTATTATTAAAGTTTTTTATTTGGAAAATCATGGAATGGCACCTTTCATATATTTATATGTTATATAACATATCTAAACTCACTTCCGGTGTTCGAATAATAAAAATCAGGTTGTTATTGCGATTCGCGGTCTTTTATTTCAAATTTTTCGTTGCTGGACCTGTATGGTAATAGTTCTATTTTCTGCTCCTTGCTTTATGATATAAAAATATGGTAATTATGTTTCCCTTAAATTAGTTAAATAAATAATAAGCATGAAATAATAAAAGTTATAAGCCAATCTTGCTTAATGTTCAAAGGTTCAAATAACAACAAGTTTCTCACAGTTATACTCGCTTTATTTGGTTAAAGTGATTAACATCGCGTCTTGATTAATTGGCTTCGCCATCGTTGCCATCTAATACAGTAAGTTGTAAATTGGTTAAGCACCTTAACAAGTAAATATGACGGATAACCTCCCTCCAACTACAAACCTTCTTGCTTGACTTATAAGCAGACGTCCTTAGATATTTTGTTACAGAGATTATAAGCAGACGCCATTATTTAGTTACTGAGATTTACATTGCGCTTAAAATTACATGATAGCACCATTTAGTGCCTTGATTTTGTACTACCTAATTTTGCCACAATGTAAATATCTTACAGTCATGACATCTTGTCATTGATAATCGTAAATTACAGCATCCTAACATGTTATAAGCCAACATGTTATCAGCCGTAAATGAAACCTAACTTGTTATCAGCCAAAAAACAAAAATCGGTAATTAAGCTTAGCTTTATGTTAAAACCAAATAAGCGACTTCTCTGCAATGGAGAAAGATCGTGGGGAGGAAATTGCATTGAATGTCACTCCTGGCCTGGATGAGTCGGCAGCGCAAATTCCCCATTACCCCCTCCCCTACCTACGTTAACCCAACCCCTTCTTTCATCATCCACCCCACACCACTTCCTCCTTTGAAATCAAATATGGAGTGCTGCGGTATTGTGCTGGTGCATATACACCCGATGGCAGTTTATAAATGAATAGCTTGCCTATGATGCTTTGAAAAAAGGGGAAATTGGAAAAGATAAAATTTAAATTATATGTCAACTTGATAACTAGGCATAGAAATTGTGATAATTGAGAACTCTACCTGCTTTATTAAATCTACATTTTATTTTTTAATCATCATGTGTTCCTACGCAATCACATCAAATATGCTTATCTAGTCTCCTAGTCTCCTAGCGTCTATTGGACAGCTAGAGGACTAGCTGTCCAATAGACCAATCTAGTCTCCTAGCTGTAATATTCACATAAAGATAAAGTAATAAAAATTTCTCTTTGAAACATTTCAATTTTTGTTCCTCTTGGTCTTTCTCCATTACAATGAAATTACGAGGCAGCTACTTCCATGATCTTGAATTATTACAATTAACCAGAGGAGTGTCTCTACAGAAGGTAGTTTTAACATAACATAGGATTTCTAGAAGTCTGGCGAATGTCTGCGTTCTCAGCTTTAAGACATAAAAAGGAAATGAGCAGATGTAGTATTTTTCCATAAATTGTTGACAGGTTGCGTCGATTACTCTGATTTGCTTAGAATTGTATATTTCCATGTACCACCGTGATTCACTCGCGAAACAGAGCAATTTGACCTTCCCTGGATTGGACATTATCGAACAAAACGGTTACATTTATAAGGTAAGCAAAATTTGCAATTCGCAGTTCGTCGATTTTAACGTATTCAATACGACAGCTTTCGATCATTTGGATTCCAGAAACCAAATATGGGCTATCGATCCTGAGATTTAATATATCATGGAGAAAGGCTATATCTGCGACTGTGCATCAATATTCTGGGGCATTCATATTGAGGAAAAACATATCGATCATTTGGATGCCAGCAAGTAGGTGATGGAACGTGCTATCGATCCTGCCATTAGAAATATCATGGAAAAAGGCCATATTTATAGTGTATCAATCCTCCAGGGCATTTCGACTTGGCATCGATCCTCCAGGGAATTCATATAAATGAAAAGAATATGACCTTCGTAGCTATCCAGACTTTGATAGGCACAGTATGCGATCGTCTTCGCGAATCGTTTATCGATGGATTCGATCTATTTACCTGGTAATTCTGATTCCAAAAGGGCGTCCCGTATTAGAGTATACTTTGTACACACGCATCACAGACTGTATTAATGGCGGGCACACTTGTCTAGAAGATCTACAGATCTACATATCTACAGATCCTGATCTACAGATCCTGCAGACGAATCTAAGAGTCTTGCAAGCTTTATCTACAATCGGAAATCACTCAGCAAACAATCAGAAACCAAGATCTACTAACTCTATTGTGTTTGTATATATTTATATTAAGTAGAAATGAGCGAATTCCTTGATCTCTAATATTCGTACTTTTTTCATTTCCACAAAACAAATATTTAAAACCAAATTAATTCCCGTTACTATATTTTATTTATGAACAAGAAATATATTAAAACTTTGTGAGTAGGTACTTTTAGGAAATATCGCAAATGAGACGATGTTAAATTGCTCTATTTACATGTTCTTCAAAAGGACAATCTTTTTCAGTACACCTACAAAGAAACGATATTCTAACCAGTTATTTAAGTGATAACTTAAATATGCAACAAAAAATCCATATGTTCAAAGCGCACCGTTCATCTAAGTGACGGCCAAGTGACGACCTATGAAATACAAAATTACCAAGTCGCATCAGAAATGTTTTATTAATTTTATCGGAAGGCGGCAAAGAGTCGACACTTCCGAAAATTATATTTCATCGAATTATAAGTGATGGCCGCCTTCCTGTGGGATGTTCGAGAGGGATCGCATTGAGCGGATACCTAGGAATAAATCTGAGATGGGAATTAAGAAAGTTTTATTTAAAGCTAACTCTGGGCTCCCGAACAGCAGTGCGAAGGGAATGGAGGGGTGACGGGGGAATATTCTCGAGTTGCGATGAAAGTTGGCGCAGAGTCCGCGGGATGATAAGGGAGGAAAGGGCAAGAAGGGAAAAGTGTCAGTGGGGAAGGGGGAGACGCCGGGGGCGGGCCAATATAGCCCCTGGTAATTGACGGATTTTAAATTGGATTCTTTCCCAGTTGACAACGTCGATTACGCCCGGGAATGAGACTATGCTCCATCCCACTTAGAAGGGAAAATGTTTCTACAGGAATAACGATCTACGCATTTCAAATGTCTTAAAAAGTTGGATTCTGAATGTGGGCTATATTATCAAGTAGGTATACTCAAGGCCGTGCCCAGAATTTTTTTTCGGGGGGGGGGTCCAAAAAAAAAAAAGTTTAGCGGAATACTCCTAATGTATTTTTTGCACCTAAAAGTCGATTTTATCTAGTGTAGATCTATTTCATTTTGGAAAGTCGATTCTATCTAGTGTAAATCCATTTCATTTCGGGGGGGGGGTCCGGACCCCTCGGACCCCCCCCCTGGGCACGGCCTTGGGTATACTATATACGAGTACATACAATTTAAATAATTATATATATTTTTTAATTAAAAAATATTAATAAAATTTCGACTGTATTCGACAATATTGTTATTGACTATGTTTATTTTATATTATAGATCACGTATAGTGAATATATACATACAGATTTTAATAGTAAGCACTGTTGTGTTGCATAACTGCTATATAAGAAAATGAGTTAGATATGTTTATTGTAGGTTGTGTGTTTGTTACCCTAGTAACTGACCGACGTTGATTGTAGCTAAGTCTTTAAGGAATTTTAGGAGAAATGATTGGTAGTAGCTTAAAACTTGGGATAGACGTTCTTTGATGCGTACTGTTAAACATACTAAAAGTCCTCTACTCTATCTAATAGACATTCTTTGATGCGTACTGTTAAACATACTAAAAGTCCTCTACTCTATCATCTAATTATTGGCTTTTGTTTCTCTTAAAACTATATACGGAAAAACTCTATTTTATGTTAAATGTTAAAGTTTATTATACAGCTATTACTTTAAAGAAGCCATTATTCTATCGAATTATTCTTATATTTTTCACTGTATTATTATATTATTGTCAAAATATTGTTATATATATACTTATATGTATGTATCTTGTCACATATTTGGTGAGTATTTATTATAAATATATACGAATTATACTCACGGTGAACTGCAAAATTTTTATATCTCACAAATTCAGCCTTTACAAGTATTCTCTATACACGTATTTGCAAGTACACCAACGCAATTGGCCATTATTTTACCTTCCTTGCTAGATAATCATGTTTTACCATATGCATATACCAGGCACAATTATTTATCAAAATGAATGATCTGGCCTATTCACTAGATGAACTTCAGCAAATTACTTGCGAGGTATTCGACTGCTTAGGGATGTGCAAAAAAAATATTAAAAATATCCAAGGCATTAATATCCTCACTATGAATAATCGGAGTATTAATAAAAACTTTTCCGATTTTCTACTGCTTTTGCATAGTTTCGACTACCTTTTCGACGTTTTAATATTGACCGAATGCTGGATCAATGATATGTACACTCCAAAAATCATAAACGGGTTCACTTCTTATTTTTCTAATGGCGTTAGGTTACAGAATGATGGCGTAATTATCTATATAGAATCTGAACTGCAGGGGGTAGTAACGGAAAACTGCCTTCATCTGCTGCTAGATGGACGCATCAACATATTCACAATATATAGATCTCCGAGTTATCCTAATTTAACACGTTTTTTGCTATCATTAGATAGGCTATTAGAATTGTATACTAGTGAGTCTAATCTCATCGTAACTAACAATACAAATTTTAACGTAACAAATATAAATATTGTTTAGACCTAGTTCTAAGATTTTGTAAACAGTCGACCAGGTCTTTCCTCGGAAAATTAAGGCAGTATCATCAGCAAATAGAACTGTCTTACCTCCTTGTAATGTTGGAATAAATAACTGTAATGTTGGAAAAGTAATTTATGTAAACTAAAAATAAAATCTGGCCTAAAACAGTTCCTTGTGGTACTCCATAACGTACACGAAATTCGAACCTTTGTGCTCCATTTAGTTTCGTAACTTGTGTTCTATTAGACAAGTAGTCAGTGAACCATTGCAATGCTCTTCTACGAATGCCATTTCTTTCTAATTTACTTCATAAGATATTGTGCGATACTGTGTCAAAAGCCTTGAAAAGGTCTAGGAATATTACAAGGCACTTGTATCTTTCATTCAGACTATTTACTATGTTATCGGATAGAAAAGCAATAGCATCCTGCGTAGACCTGTTAGGACGAAATCCATATTGCGTAAGAGATAATAGGTTATGTTTATTTAGGATAGACATCAACCTCGATTTGACCGCCGTTTCCAGAATTTTCGACAATGTATTCAATATGCTGATTGGCCGATAACAGTTAACATCACATGCTAAGCCGCCCTTAAATACTGGAGTAATTTCAGCTTTTTAAGGCAACGGGGGAATACTACAGAAGATATACTTACATTGATAATATATGTTATCGGGTTTTTCAGATTTTCGCTGCATACAATTAGTTTTCAGCGCCTATACTGATTATTCAGTATGCATTTGAGCGTCAGTCAGGCATTTTTTCACGGCCTTTACCGGAAAGTAAATCCGAGTTATATTCCATTAAATACTTACTCTTAGCCACAGTGAATTCACTTTCTGAAACGAAGAAGAACCCTGACTGGGGGAGGGTTTTTCCCTCTCAATGCAGTCCTTGTCGCGCTTGTTATACGGCATTGTTCTAATGCGCTTTGATGGTCTCTCTTTGCGAGACGAAACGTCCGCGTCGGCTACGAATGATAAAGTTTTCCGTTTTAGTTGTGCTTGTAAAACGAGAGAACAAAAGACGTTGTCTCTCCCACACCGCCGCCTCGGGCGACAATAGGTTAATTGCATACCTTAATGGGGGATTTTATTATAGGAATTATACTTATGTATTTGTGAAATATAATGTAGGAACCATTTAGCAGTATTACCCTGTTAATAGAGTAAATACTATTAGGGCTAGACTTAAAATCAGCAATTGCAAAATTTTAACACTGGATGGCGCTAAATAGAAATTAACCCTTGGAGTAAATGGGTATTTTCATGGATGCATCTGTCTCTTTTGCAGGGTTTTCGGCGACATCGACCTTAAAGTACTATAACTACGAAACTACTACACCAATCATAAAAAGAACAACTGCACAATGATTGCATTGAAATTTCGAATATAGAATATTGAAATATCATTTTGTAAAACAATTAGATAATTATGAATAAATATGAGAACGTCAAAGAAGTGAAAAAAACGCGGTACCAGATCTGGTCGTATCATACTCAACGGATAATTGTTTCAGAACCAGATTTGGTCGTATCATACTCAACGGGTTAATATGCGGTTTTCGTCGCTTTAACTGACTAAAGCAAGTATGACTGAGCGTTGAAGTTATTCATTGATTTACCAGAAAAGAAGGAAAAGATCAGATGATTCTGTTTAATTATTACTTAAAAGTGTGATGCCAAATCGAATAGTAGGACATCTTCATACTAGAGCACCGATTTTGAGCTCTTACAAGGGCGCGCTGTCCGTACGCTACTACTTAGATTTTCACTGGTCTCGCTGGCCGCTAGTCAAGGGCGCGGCACGCTCTCGTAGGCACGTATGCTGTTTGCCCGACTTGCTAGTGGTTCCACTTGGTGATTTGGTAATTTATGTATAATTGATTATGCGTATTTATTTCACCCTACCTGCCTATTTTTCTAATACCTTTTTACTTCTTAACTGACTAATAAATATATATAATTAGTCGTTTTTTTTAAACACGTTCCTCTTTTTTGTTAGCTGTTAAAGTATCTACTTAAACTTACTAAAATATAGGTATTTTTTACTAAAATATAGAAAAATAAAGGATTTTTTGTTATTAGTCAATAGTTTTGCGATACAAATTGTCGGCACCAACTCATATATGTCGGCACCAACTCATATATGTATACAACTCATATAAAATTTCAGGAACCTAGCTCTTGGTCTGTAATTCAATAATACATAAATGGAGCTATTAATTATGAAGAATTGTAAATTTGCTATGATGGTTTCACCACCTGTCAATTGTATATATGTTGTGACAGCCTTGGTGGTTCAACGCAGCGTAGGTAAACAGGCTCGAGATGATCTACTATGTCTTCGATTTATTATTTTTTACTATATCTTTTTTACTACTGTCTAATATTTTCTTTTTATACTAACCCTCGCTTGTGTACCTACGCGATTTGACAGCCCTATATACATATATAGACTGCTATATTTCTGTTGTGATTTTTTTTAAACACGGTTATATGTGATATTACATTGTAACATATTTTTGTGTTTTTAAAGTTATAAATGTGTATAAATGATGAGTTTTTAATTGGTGACATCCTTGTACTGGGTAAATCATTAGGATGAAGTGAGCTGTAGGCTACCATCGGGGTCACAATTGGCAGATAGTGAAGGTCTATCAGATATGATGGCTAGCTGTGAATATACTGAATAAACAGCTACCCACCATACAGCGGCAAGGTTAAGAAAATGCAGTGAGAAGTCTGGTGGAAAGGACTTACCTAAAATATGCTACACAAGTTCAATGAGTACCGTGTGTCATGGCAAATATAGGCCGCCAGTAAATAAGCACATCCATCCCTGCAGTGGGCAGCTGCGCATGCAGTAGACCCAAGAGTGGTGGGCAAGAAGACCAGTACAGTCGAGGGTCACAATTGTTACCTCGGTAACAAACAGCGATGCGGAAAACCAGCGCATAACCCCTTCTCAGAAAAATCATTATGGCTGAGTACAATAAAACCAAGGCTCTCAATCCCCGGTAGACCTTAGATGGTCAAAGGGTGCGAAAAATCTCCGGGGGATTAGCCATTAAGATTATAAAAGGCCCCCGAAAACCTGGCTCAAGAAAAACCCACTGGCTACAAAACCTCGTTAAATGGTTCAATTTGTAGGAACTTCGTCCTACATATCAAGTCAACAAAAGCATTAAATTCTAGGATATCTATAATCGCAAACACAATCTTTCTACACGCGTAACTGCCATTAAATTCCACCTAATTTCGGTAATTAATGCAGTCGCAAGCTGGTGACTTATATCAATTTCTTCTGATCGATTCATTGGACACACTTATTCCCCCCACGCTTTTAGCATTGCATCATGCACTACAGTATATAAGCCCATACATTTGACAAATTAATTATCATCCTCGAGTGGCCTTACCAAAATTAGCGATATTTTACCTACCACTAGATAGCACAACGTGCTCATAGCTTTTCATATATACTATTTTTTTTTATAAACTTTCGTTTAACCCAAAGATTCCTATCAAAAGTTGTTTAGTTCATCGTACTAATTCACCTACAAAAATCTCACTAATTAAAAACTCATCCTGTATATTTTGGAGAATTTTATTTTGCCCAAATAACCATTAAATATTTTGTATTCTATGGTATTTATAGCTCGCTATACATATTCTCTGTACTTATGGCTTCCCTTTTCAAGGAATATTAAACTTTGCACCAAGATCATCGCAGTTTTTTATCCATACAATGTAATAATCAGTATCTAATGGTGTTGATTACCCCGCGTTTATTGTATGCTCTCTTCAGTGCCAAAGTATTTCTTGAAATCCGTATCGTTCATATTACAAAGTACACCCGCCGAAGACGTGAATCATTACTAAAGCCGTTACACTGGGTGGACACAGCCACTCGCCGCACTCTCTGAACCGAGCTATGCTTCGGACGCAATAAAAAAAAGATTTCGCAGCCAGTTCTGAAATGACGACCGCTCTAGGAATTTTCAATGACGCAGCAGGACTACTCCGCAGACGACCCATTAACCTGAAAGTTGAGAATAATGTGACGTAATGAATGCTCTCTTCAGTGCCAAAGTATTTCTTGAAATCCGTATCGTTCATATTACAAAGTACACCCGCCGAAGACGTGAATCATTACTAAAGCCGTTACACTGGGTGGACATAGCCACTCGCCGCACTCTCTGAACCGAGCTATGCTTCGGACGAAATAAACAAAAGTTTTCGCAGCCAGTTCTGAAATGACGACCGCTCTAGGAATTTTCAATGACGCAGCAGGGCTACTCCGCAGACGACCCATTAACCTGAAAGTTGAGAATAATGTGACGTAATGAATGCTCTCTTCAGTGCCAAAGTATTTCTTGAAATCCGTATCGTTCATATTACAAAGTACACCCGCCGAAGACGTGAATCATTACTAAAGCCGTTACACTGGGTGGACATAGCCACTCGCCGCACTCTCTGAACCGAGCTATGCTTCGGACGAAATAAACAAAAGTTTTCGCAGCCAGTTCTGAAATGACGACCGCTCTAGGAATTTTCAATGACGCAGCAGGGCTACTCCGCAGACGACCCATTAACCTGAAAGTTGAGAATAATGTGACGTAATGATCCACGAGAGGTTTTACAACTTTTCTCATGTAAGCGATAAACCAACCCGCGGAATAGCCACTCGATCATAAAATGGAAGTTATGTGTTGTGCAGCCCTTGTGAGTGGCTCTCAGAAGTTTTCGGGTGGCAGATAGTTGATCCTCAACCCACAACAGCGCTGCTATTATATCTGTTAGCTCTTTTAATAATTGCAGAGGATAAGCGTAATCTAAGTTTAAGTCTATACAGATTTAATGGTTTCGGCAATTAAACGTCTGATTTTAAAATCATATATGAACAACATAACCTAAATAAGTATGATACTTCATTTTTTACGAAAATAACATATATCATAAAGTCTTCGCTGTTATTCGCGAGTTAATTAGCCTCTCAGTGGCTCGTGCCAACAAGGGTTTGACAGTACCCTCCAAACCCCCAATACAGTTTGTGCGGGATGGCTCTAAAGGCAAAAAATATTTCACTACAAAACCTTTCTCAATAATCGAGAAAGCTTCAGATTGGATTCTGGAGGTCGATTCGGTCTCTAAGCAGTATAAATTCCCTGAAAGTCTCGGATGAACAGTATTGCACAGCCCTCCGTCCAGATATAACTCTTTACTCTCTATCTCACAAGGTGGCCCTTATCGTAGAATTAACTGTTCCATGGGAATCAAATATCCCAAAAGACAACGGGTACAAATTACCAATTAAAGTGCATAATTCGCAAAAAATCGCTGAGGGCACTCGTTACCAAAACGATTGCGGATTATTTTCCTAAATGCGCGGTGTCATTAACGAGGTGCATTAGGGCGCCTTTTCACTGGCGGTTAGCCGCAAAGCGGCTAGCCGCGCGGCACGCCGCTCGCTCGCGTTCGTCCCGCGGCTAGCCGTCTGGCGCCGCGCCGCGCGGCTGGCCGCCTTGCCGCGCGGCCAGCCGCGTAGTTCTCTCGCAGCGAGCCAGGCGCCAGTTTCATTGAGAAAGCAGACGAAAATGGACGCCGTTGAAGCAGCTATAATTATTTACGTGTATTGTAGAGAAATGGAGAGAAATAACAAACGAATGGCGGGAGGCGGCGGAGGCGATGCAATGTGTAGCAGGGAGGGGGCCACGCGGCTCGCCGCGCGGCACGCCGCGCTGCGAGCCGCCAATACAAACATTGAACGCGCGGCTCGCCGCGCGGTACGCCGCCAGTGAAAAGTGCCAGGGCGGTGCGGCGTGCCGCATTCAACCGCGTTGGATGATGACGGCCGCGCGGTCGAGTGCGGCGCGCCGCATAGTGAAAAGGATAGAAACGCGTTTCCATACATTCTCTTTGCAAGACCTTTCCTGCGGTACGCCGCCGCGGCTAGCCGCCTTGCGGCTAACCGCCAGTGAAAAGGCACACTTAGTGTATCGAAGCGGCCATAACTCTTGCATGGAGACGCTTGCTACGCTTGCGGTGAATTAGTAGTTAATGAACACTGTGGCGAATAAACACGATAAAAACGATATGATTGATGAGGGGTTTACAATTGCATGCGACAATTGCCTGGGATCTTAAGGGAGTTCGAAAAAACATATGAGAGAAACGCTCGTACATTTACAAGAGTAATCTTACCTGATGGAAAAAAAATAACAAAAAAACAATGAAAACAATTTTTATTTGAAAAATCATTTAGTTTTTGATAATTTTCATTTACAGAAAACAAGTATAAAAAGCACTGCGCTATCTGGCTGTGTTTTGTTGCATTTTTCTAATAGAAAACGCAACAAAATGCAAAAACAAAAAAAAATATTTTAGTAGTACGAATGCATTGGGCCCGATTGCGCTTCTTCGTGAACTAAAATAGAAACTTAGTTCAACAGAACGAGACAGAGCAATACGTTAGAACGGAATATGAAATGAACTATCGTCGGTTTTCACGCACCAAAACTACCTGTCGAACTTACATATAGACGCCCGAATAAGTTTGAACACATTTCGTGCGGCGTTAGATATAGCTGCTTTACCTTCGGTGGGTAGTTTTAATGCGGAAGTGACAACCGTTTATTGTGACAACCTCTGCTCTGTCTCTTTCACATGAACTAATTTCCGATTTTAGTTCAAGAGAAACGGAATCAAGCCCATTGTCTGCCTGTCCGCTATTGGATTGATTGGAATGATCGAACTAAAAAAATAAATTACGGAGCCATCTCACAAATTACGAAACTAAGCGGTGAACTTTAGGCATAATATGCCTGAAATATTTCGATGAGTCGATTTAATTTTTAATATTGTAAATTAAAAAACGTTCCTATTTAAAGAGAATCCTAAACTTATACAACAAATAACTATCCTATATATTTCCGTATCACAGGTTTACCTGTAGTTATACGACATCAAAATGGTCAAAGCCACAGGTACAGGTCGTATGTAATATAGACATACGAATAATAGTAATTTATTAAGTAGTAAATTGATATTTTGGCTATTGATTAAAATAAATTAATTTACGACATTGCCTGCTTGAGAGGTCTGGTGCTATATTTAGTAGCCTATTTTGCGCCTACTGGAGAATTTTAACCCTGAATATTATAAAATATGGATCTGTTGTATTATTCACATGTAGTAGTATTGTGTTATTTTCGGCTTTGGGGAAGTATTTATATTCCCGAAAATGTAAGTTTTTCTCCAATAGTTACAATAGTTTTCTAATATTATTACCAGCACTGCGTAATACGCAGTACGTTGAATACAAAACTGGTGCCCCAGCTGTCATACACAAGTAATAATTTACTAGCTGTTGGCCCGCGGCTTCGTAATGAAAGAATTTGTTGTCCACAATAGTGCAATGTGTCATGCAATGTAACACACTTTGTAACAAATTCGCAAATGTGGACGGGTGTGGCGCTCAGAGCGCCAGTGTGGACGGGTTGTGTTGAGACGCGCGCGAACACGAACTGAACTAGGTATGGATACAGCTACGGAAGAATCGTGGAGTGAAGAAAAAGCCATACAATTAAATCGAGGCGTACAGAAAACGAGAAATTTTATGGAATCCAGAAGATTGGCCGTGACACTCCATTCTCTTTGCGTTCTCAGTAGACTGACGCTAAGTTCACGCGCACGCCGGAAACAGATGCGAGTAGGTACATGCGAGTAGGTTCGGTTCGTGCGCGCACTGCGTCCACACTCATCAAATGCTCCGTTCATGTTACATTGCATGTTACCTTTCGTCAGTCTGTACGCAGCATAACACCATTCATTACGAGCAGCTCAATAATCGAGAAAGCTTCAGATTGGATTATGGAGGTCGATTCGGTCTCTAAGCAGTATAAATTCCCTGAAAGTCTCGGATGCACAGCCCTGCGTCCAGATATAACTGTTTACTCTCTATCTCGGAAGATGGTTCTTATCGTAGAATTAACTGTTCCATGGGAATCAAATATCTCAAAAGACCACGAGTACGAACCTGGGTAGGACACTGGGTCAACCAGTCTCCCCTGGGAATCAAACCCCTGGCGCTCCTGGACGGTCTGCGCACCGAGCGGCGCAAGCCAATCGATAGTGCTCTCCGACTAACAGTCGGGGGAGTCTGGGAACTGTATTGTTTCCTATAGAGCGGGGGTGGTTGCCTACCTTACGGCGACTGCTCTTGAAATGACCATTGGCCATCCGATCCTTTGTGAACAGCCGGGCAAAGGACGCCTTGGTCCGCGATAGATTCGGTATACTCCGTTTCACCGTTTTGTAAGGGAGAGGACCGCGCAAGCGACCTCGAACTCGGAACCAATCGAGAGACCGGAGAAATCTGGTCACAATTGGAAGTGAGGGCGCGAGTATCTCGAGCCCGCCTGGGTTATTCCTGGCTAACTCGCGGTAAGGCGTTGGACTCTCACGGGTTGTGACGTAGCTAGACGTTGGATTGTATTGTCCAAAGTCTTCTACGCTCACTGCAGGGCGATAGAACGAATAATCGTTAAAACGTCCTGTGGTGACGGGCTCGCCCGTTGTAGTTGACACCGCAAGATGTCTCGTCTGGATGCACTGGTGACAGCTAGTCTAAAATCCTGGTTGTCCTTAGCCAAACCAGCTGACCCCTCGACTCTCTTCAGGTCCAAACACAATTTTGGGCTAGCTCTAAAACTGCCCTCTCTGCTCTACGCCAACACCAAAATAACCAAAAATTCGATTCTAAGCAATTCCAAAGAACCGGCAATATCGAAGCACGTAGTAAGTGGCCGTAGTGAGTCAAATGATCTACAAGCCCGCGTTGACTTCCACAAAAAGTTCCTTACTGGAATCAGCCAGAATGGCACTGGTCCGGGGTATGGCAGTACAACCATGAGCGATGTGGACTTGAAGAAGTCTCTCTTGCGGGGAGATTACGACAGCAGAAGTATGGCTCACGCTATTGGCCTTCAATGCCAGAATGATTGGACAACAATTGGAGACTTTTGCATTCCTCCTCCAATGCACTGGAAAGTAATGTTGTATGACTGGACGCCAGAGATGCTGAAATTTTATTTAAATGCCGTTCAGCATACACTTCCAGACCCCAGTAACCTCGCTCGTTGGAGCTATGCCGAGGATAGTTCATGTCCCCTTTGTAGCAACACCCCTTGCACAGCTAGACAATTCTAGCTGGCAGCAAGGTGGCCTTGGATAAAAAACGGTACACTTATCGCCACGATAAAGTCCTTGCTGTTATTCGCGAGGTACTTAGCCTCTCAGTGGCACGTGCCAACAAGGGTTCCACAGTATCCTCCAAACCCCCAATACAGTTTATGCGGGTTGGCTCTAAGGGCAAAAAACATCTCACTGCAAAACCTTTCTCAATAATCGAGAAAGCTTCAGAATGGATTATGGAGGTCGATTGGGTCTCTAAGCAGTATAAATTCCCTGAAAGTCTCGGATGCACAGCCCTGCGTCCAGATATAACTCTTTACTCTCTATCTCGGAAGATGGTCTTTATCGTAGAATTAACTGTTTCATGGGAATCAAATATCCCAAACGACCACGAGTACAAATTAAATAAATACCTACCATGACCTCGCAAATGCCGTCACCCGGAACGGCTTCACTGTTCACCTTCACGCCGTGGAAGTAGGCGCTCGTGGTCTGCCAGCTAAATCTTTGTTTCACCTTTTTAAAGATCTTGGTCTCTCCAGGAAAATAATCAACTCCTTTCTAGAAAAATTATCTAAAACCGCGATTTCTGCATCTCAAATTCTATGGCTTCGAAGGGAGAGTGAATGGGTGGTAAGGTGAACGCTCACATGTGGCAAGACAACTGTCCTAAACCTACCACCGCCGGTCGTTAGTCCGGAATCCACCCTTCACCTCCCAGAAGTATAATAATTATATATGATGGGCCCGATTTTTGGTCGGTGAATTCCATGGCAGCTCCGTTTTTATTTCATTCTTTCATTCAAAAACAATTCAATTATATTGTATTAAACATGCTAACACTGCCTTTTTTCCGTGGTGGTGATGGTGGCGGCAATAATGAACAGGAGACTGATGATGATGATGGTAAAGATGATGAGGATGTGGATATATAATAATATTTTTATAAAAACTGTATAATACGTACCAATGTCACTATTACTTTGTATATTTTAAAATGCAGAAATACTTAAATATGATTTTCAGAAAACGACTACTATGAGCCTAACTAACTCTAACTAGTTATTAAGCTCCCAGCGCGCGACCGAATGAAGAAATTTCTTAACGAAAATTAATGATTTTAAACTGATAATTACGTCTAAACGAGTACTGCTTACGATTCGAAAAAAATATATGTTAAACAAGAACATTTTACTAATATTCTTAGCCTTGAATATTTTATATTTTGTTTATATTACATAGTGTAATTAATTTGTAAAATTAGGTCTAACCGAACACAAAAACGACTACTACGCAAATACTATCTGGCGTATTATTATGAAACCTGCACCATTTTAAAGATAATTTAATTATCTATCTTTTTATCTACGATTTTTTTCGAATAGTCAAAGAATAAAAGAATAATATCCGGTTTTGTTGCTTTATTGAATAACATTCGTGCGCGGCGCTCTATCGGAATTATTCCGAATCATTTGATTCCCCAGCCCCATATGATTCGGTATAATTTCAACGTTTACCGATAGAGCGCAGTTATCTGATATCAGAAATAAATTGAATTAATACAGTATGACCGCGGCGATCATTGACCGCGGCCACTGTTACGGTAGGATTCTGACATTGTGTTCCGAAAGAAGACGAAATAAATTACGTTATTAAAAAAACAAAATGGCCAGGAAATCAAAATTTTTACAACATAAACGCCGTATACTGGAGAAAAATAGATTATTAAGGTAAGTAACGTGTATTATTACGTGTATATTATTACCATTTCTCTGCTCTGACGTTCCTTGCCTGACGTCACATTGGGGTGACTAGACGAATAGGCTTCGTGCAACAAGTTAACTAATTAACAGTTATAAAATAAAATACGTCATTTATTTCATAAACTGACGTGATTACAGATCAAACTTGAATATTGATTTTGAAAATCGATTTAGGGTCGATTTCAATATGAAACCTACGGGTAAAAGTACCTACACATAAGTATAAGTTGAACCGTCGATTTGCTAAATTCATTCATAAAGCGACAAAATTTCATTCGTGATTTTCGTAGTATGACGTAAATTATACTTTGGTTGGAGGGGGTTGTACCTATTTGTGGCAATAAGATCATTTTGTGGTTTTTAGCCAAAAATCTAGTAGTAATCATAATAATTCTACTTGTAACATAGTTAGGCGCATATCTGACTCACTGACTGACTCTAACGCTGTAGGTAGACAGTCTTTTTTTTAAATTTGTCAGTTTTTAAACCTTTTCTTATCTAATTTCTACTACTTCTAATTTCGAACTTGGAATGCTATTTCGAACTTGAAATTGTACTTCGAATTTCAAACTTGAAATTGTGCTTCGAATTTTGAACTTGACATTCTACTTCGAATTTCGAACTTGATATTCTACTTCCAATTTCGAACTTGAAATTCTACGTCGAATTTTGAACTTGACATTTTACTTCGAATTTCGAACTTGATATTTACTTCGAATTTCGAACTTGACATTCTACTTCGAATTTCGAACTTGAAATTCTACGTCGAATTTCGAACTTGACATCTTACTTCGAATTTCGAACTTGATATTTTACTTCGAATTTCGAACATGAAATTCTACGTCGAATTTCGAACTTGACATTTTACTTCGAATTTCGAACTTGACATTCTACTTCAAATTTCGAACCTAATATTCATTCTACTTCAAATTTCGAACTTGACATTTTGACATTTGAAATTCGGAATTTCGATTAAATTTCGATAATATCGGAATTCGAATTAAAATTTCGAAATTTTGTATTGTGCTTTGAATTTCGAACTTGACATTCTACTTCTTTTTCACAGGAAAAGACAAAAATTGGACAGTAATGAAGAGAATGTCGTGCAATGTAGAGCTGTTGAAAATATAGAAAATGTAACGCTACAAGAAAATCAATTTCACAGCCAACAACTTCAAATTTATGAACAGCGTAATGAATGCATTACTCCCGAAGTTATTCTATACAGGAACACAGGAATTCCTGGCGATGGTAATTGTCTATTCCACTCGCTCATAAGTGTTTTGCAACTTCAAATTGAGACTTGTGAATTGAGAAATCAGTTACGCGATTCACCCTATTTAAACTGCTGCCACAATCCGCAAGAAGCATATAACATTCTATCAAGCACGAATGATTACGGAGATTTGGATTGTTTGTACTTATTTTCAAAAATGTACAATCAAAATGTTTGTGTACATTATTGTTTTTACAACATAACTACAACGCATCAAGACACTATCTTTTGTCATTTTAACCCTTCCTATTTGAGTTAACCATTTTTGGTTAGACGCTTCCAAATGCTAAAATTGTATCTAACCAATATTGGTTAGGGCGCTCCGCGCTGCGTAAAATGCCAACTTTTTAAATATTTATTCATTATTATCTTAATTGTTTGACGAGATAAGGTTATAATATTATAAATTTCAAATTTCAATGCGATCATTTTACAGTTATTCTTTTTACGATCCGTATAGTAGTTTAAAAGTTATGGTCGTTTTTTTCAAGGCCATCGACTTCACGCGCAAAACTGTCCCGGCAGAAGTGACGACTAAATTTTTACCCCGCGATAGGAGGGGTTAAAGCGAATGATACACAAAACTGGATTCATCTTCATCTTCGTGACCAACATTTCACACCTTTTTATGAAGTATCAGATTTATTGGAGACAATACAAGACGCTACCCAAAATAAAGCCCATGTTGATGCCAATATTCAACTATTGCGTGACAATTATAATGAAGATCCTACCGAAGATAACCATAACAATCATGAAAATGAAATTGAGATTGATAGAGAAAATCTAATTGGTGAAAAAAATATGGATTTTATTGTTGATGGTACTATTCCAGTTTACACAAATTATCATAAACACAGTACAAGTCATATTGATTTTTATAAAGACTTTACGAGTAATTTATTTGGTCATTCTTGTATTATTTGCGACAGACTGTGGTGGAAAAGAGACTTGAAAATGTCGACCAGTAAACATGAAAGTATTTTGAAAACAATACTGCAGGTAATCTTAATTATATAGTTTTTTAAGCTATTGCATAGCTTTTATCGCGGGCCTAGGCCAGCGCGGCGACCGAATGAAGAAATTTCTTAACGAAAATTAATGATTTTAAACTGATAATTACGTCTAAACGAGTACTGCTTACGATTCGAAAAAAATATATGTTAAACAAGAACATTTTCCTAATATTCTTAGCTTTGAATATTTTAGATTTTGTTTATATTACATAGTGTAATTAATTTGTGAAATTAGGTCTAACCGAATACAAAAACGACTACTACGCAAATACTATCTGGCGTATTATTATGAAACCTGCACCATTTTAAAGATAATTTAATTATCTATCTTTTTATCTACGAATTTTTTCGAATAATTCGGTTTTTTTGCTTTATTGAATAAAAAATTCGTGCGCGGCGCTCTATCGAAAGACGTCTAAATTATTCCGAATCATTTGCTTCCGCAGCCGCAAATGATTCGGAATAATTTCAACGTTTTCCATAGAGCGCAGTTATCTGATATCAGAAAAAATAAAATAAATAAATAATTATAATTGCATAAGTTGTTAAAAATGTTATGCAATAGCTTTACCGTGGCAGTCCCCGAGTGCCACACGTATTTTTTTTTTTTGAATGACACTTATTATGTAGTTTCCTTATGAGCATTTCTGACGAGAACATAAAATAGTCATATTTTAGATTTTTGTCGCCGTAAATTGATAATTTGACTTTATGAGCGGCAGAGAGGAAAACAATGAGCGAAAGCAATTTTCTTGAATTTAAATAATTAATTGTGTAGCTATTTCAAGTGCTAGAAAAAAATAATTGCGAAATATAGTTAAATTTATCACATTTTGTTAATATACAAAAAATACGTTTATAGTCTCATTTTGCCATCATTTCATACCGAAGTGTAACTAATAGAAGCAATAGGTATACAAAAATAGTAGCAGACAATAAAATATGTTTTCATCGTACCTATACCCGCTTTTGTGTACCTCCTCCCTAGCGTAGAAAAACATCCGCCTGTACCGATGGTCGGAGGATTTCAATCGCTCTCTATTTGTTTTTATGCGTCCGACAGCGTTGCATCGCGAAATAAGTCGGATTTGCTACGATATTTTCCCATTATCGCTTCCGGCACCGTATAAGCTTTAGAGTTTACGGCATTTGATAATGACTGAAAGCTAGCCAATATCTATATAGGTACCGCTCTATAATCTGTTCGATAAACCAAGCGACTCTTGATGTGCATTTCGTACCTACATTGCCAATTTAATTAAAAAATAAAGACATTGATGGCGCTTTAATGTATTAATATGTCTCGAGCTGGGAACACAAAATATAAGGAAGCTACCTTTGAGATCGTAAATATTCGCTACCATAAGGAACAGCAACTCTCGTTATTTTCCACGCATTTTATAATATGACTCGTATATAAAAAGAAGCCTTTATCTCCTCACAAATTTATGTCACAGATTTTGTTTTATTTTAATTTGCCAAGAAGATGTATTTATTTATATCACAATATATTCAAACATGATAAATAAATTCAAGTAGTGTATATCTTATCTTACATAAACTATATAAATTTAATAGGCATAATTTTTGATGGAGATAGGAGTTTATTCAATTATCATGGTTAAATTGACTGATTTTGCAACCAAAAAGGTCGGAGAAGGACATTTTATTATTTAATGGAAACAGTATTGTGTCTAATCCTTTGTTGATTGATGCATAGCGAAAATAAAATACAAGGGTCCATTAAATACCTATTTATTACATTTATACTCAAGAATGATGATAAGAAATTTGTGGTCAAAATAATTCAACAATTATTCAAGTGACAACATTTAAGTAACCTATGAGTTGGGAATAAGTGAATAGCGGTTGGGAATTAAGTGAATAAAATATTTATACAATAATAATAAGTCTAATTAATTAGACGGCTAGGTAATAACGGTCATAACTTTTGTAATATTTAAAACAATTTTTCTTTAAAATATTATTACATTTAATGTCAAACCCAGGAGCGCTTTTAACGCTATATCTGAAGTAATCCATAATAAAAAGGTGGCGAATTCTTGCAATCTGATTGGCCAGTTCTGATAGCAAATATTGCAAGTAGATTACAATATGTAGATTTTTTAATTATTTATTTATTTATTTAAGAATTAATTACTATAAAACATTGATTAGCTTACAAAAATAACAGGAACCGAATGGCAAAACCTTAACCTTTTGCTTATTTGTTTCTCTCACCCAACTGGGACTAACCCGTTCTAGGGTGGACAGGACAGATAGCGTTCTTTGCAACTAACCACAAATTCAACATCGTTTTTACAATAATATATAATGGTTATTGCAAAGTTTTTCTTCATGGAATTCGAAAATTTGAGCTAATGTTATATTAAATAATATTGTCAAAATCTTTTTTTTTATATGGCTACTTTTGCTTCAACATGACCCTGTATGAAAGAAAAGAGTATTGAGACTGTGACAAAGATCACTAACTACTTACTTGTAATGCGCTGACGTAACCTACGTACATAGCAGAGTCTTTTGTTTTTTATTCTTTTTTATACTTATTTCTCTTTTGCAGCAGGTTATTTCATTTTGGTATATCAATTAGTGTGTTATTTAATTAACTTAAATCTATGTATCTTGAACTTTTATTTTTGCAGGCTGTAGCTGGTGGCCATTTTAAAATTTATTAAAAGCACATTTCAATTTATCAATAACGTTTTTACTGAAATAAAAAAGTTTTTATCAACTTAAATACTTTGCATACAATGCGTTGCATGTCAACAGATAATGATAGTACGTTATATTTTATAATATTCTTTTTTATTCAGATTTAGAATCTTCATTGTAACGAATTGTAAAATCGTCAGAGGAAACCAAATGAACACATTTTTGATAATATAATTATCAATATAAAATCCACTTATTCCAGTCCGTTAAACAGATGACACAGAAAGAATAGAGGGAGTAACGGAAGAGAAAAATAAGATAGGGAACCAAAAAAATCCTTTAACTCAAATTGACATACTTATAATAAGCTTTTTTTTTACGAAGGAGGTATTTAATTGGATGTAAACATAGCTTTTTGCCAAGTCTAACATTTATGAGGATTGCTATTGCAGAAATTTACACTTTATCCCATGAAAGAAGGTCAGAATGACCAAAGGTTTTAATCGTATTTTAGAAAAATATTATATGGATATATAAACGTCACGTATATATTTAAGGCTTATACATTAAAGGTAAATGTACTAGAGTCGTAAATTTCAAAAAATAAGTACTCGCCTTCACTAATCTGAAAATAGGAAATTGGAAAATCTAAGTTTATTTGAAACATAGGACTACATGTTTTAATTTCATAATTTTAAAACATATAATCGAAAATGATTTAAAATTTTAAACAACTTACGAGACTTAAAAAAATAGAAACCGTTCGATGTAACTGTTTACACCAAGCAAATAAAAGTCATGAACTTTAAACTGACCGTAGAATCAAGGAGGATATGAGAAGGGAAAGAGTTAAAGAGGGAGAAGATAGTCGGACAAGATCCAATTGCAGCCATATTCACAGTCAATCACATCTCCAATAAGTGAGGCAATGCTGCAGTCATCTCTCGACGGAGGCCGCCCTGGCCGGCGGCAGCCGCCCGACGCCTCCCGCCCGCACTACGAGTACAACGGCGTCGCGGCGCCCCCTTCCCACTCTAAGGCGGCAAGAGATTCGTCATTACAAATATCGATAGAAATTAAAACTAAAAGGCAAGGCTTAACTCGGCTAATCTAAATGTACGTTTTCTATTCGCCATCCGACGCTATGTGTCTGACGCAGTACACTGCTATTATTATTATTACTAACTATTGGGCAACTGGGGGTGTCAAACACAACGAGCCAACTCTTCACCCAAGGAAGTTATAACGACATCAGGTCGTTCTATCTCCCATGAAGTCAACGTGGAAACTTGGCGGACAAAGAAACTCCACTGTCTAGCTCTTCAGACGAGCCCGTGAGAGTTCTACGCCTTACCGCGAAGCAATAGAAAGTGACCGCAGCGTGCCGACATCGTGCCCTCACTACCAGATTTAATCGGATTACTCCGTCCTCCGATCTCGTCCCGGATTCGAAGTCGTTTGCGCGGCTTCTACCTGATGATAGTGGTAATTCAGTTCGAATTTATCGCCGGCCGTGGCGCCCTTTGCCCGTCTTTCACACGGGATCGGGTGGCCAAAGGGTCGTTTCAAAAGCAGCTGACATCAGGTCAATAACCACCCTCGCTGTTTAGGAAACGCATCAGACCGTCTCCAGACCTCCCGTTTATTCGCCGGAGTGCAAACTCGATTAGCTAAAGCCGCACTATACTCAAGCCGCCCAGTAGCGCCCGAGATCTTACCTCTGAGAATTTGATCCCACCTGTCTAAGACACGGCCGAGACAGGGTTCACACGTTCACGGGTTCACGGCCGTCCCTCTTCGAGGTCGACCGAGAACAGGAAGTTGAATCGTAATAGGATGATAGTTGAATCGTGAATTCAGCCGGCCCAAAATGACAAGTCATATGGCCCAAGCTTCACGGAACCGTTAGCTATTAGGCAGTTGGATGTTGTTAGCTACAACCGTCTAACCCGTCACCTCAGGAAGGTATAAAGGTATTGATGATATCGATGATAAAGATAGTTCACAGTCGATTGACTGACGCCGCACAATGCGCAAGACGCCTAACTGCGCCCGGAGGACCTGGGGAAAACTTATCCACCATGCATGCGTTGAGAGGCAGGCGAAGCAGAGTCCTTGTCAGGAACTACCTTCTACGTTGAGGCTACCGGATAGGGGCTAAACCGTGAGTTGGGTCGACACAAGAATGAGGAAGGTCTTAATGGCTTAACTGCAAGAGTGCCATTAGCAGTCAGGTATTGGGCACTGGGCAGGCAGCTTACACTGATGAGCGGGAATCTGTGTTTTGCTGACTGCACTCAAACATATGTTTGTCAAGTCTGTTTTTAAATTAATACACACTGGCTGAACTTATCACACAACATCTTCACTTCTCTGTTTTAAAGGGTGTTTCATATGGTTGCTCTTCAAGGAGGCATTTGCGAGCTTCAAGGAATGTCCCCTGATGTGAGTGTTCGTGTTCATCATGAATATGGACTGCAGATTTACTGCATCGTCATAGTGGCTATTCAGGGCCTTAAATTTTTACTAACCCATCTTGTTTTGAGTGAGTAATGTCCGAGATTTTTGGCCTTTTCTCGTAGCTCAATAGTTTCATTTGGATAGGCATATGGATCGCTCTTCTTTGAAACAACTCAAAGAGATATATATCTTTGCAAAAAAATAGAGGCTTTAAAATTGTTAACCGTGTTCGAGCAGCGGTCTCACAAATGTCCATTTTCAAAAACAATTCGGGACATATGCAGTGAAATGATTTGCGGATGATGCAGAACTGAGAGTTAGGTCTTTTTGCTGTTTTATAAATGTAATAGTCCCATGTCCATTCCCCTGATTGTTATGCTTAGGTTCTTCTCGAGTTTAACCAAACTCATTGTGTATTATCTAAATGGTAATTCAACTGTGGGTTACTTTTACCAACGTAGATAATTACACATTTTTCGCGGCATATAGGATAGATATCGCGTACTTATTTGTTCGTATAAAATCATAGAGTAATATGACATAGGATAGCATACTTGTAAGAAATAATTTGACAATTTTAAAAATAAACAAGTATCATACTTTATTTCTTGGCGTCTTTCACTCAGGCCACCGTGAAGGAATCGTAAAACGACCCCCGACATATCACTTTCCTGTTGACAGTCGACATTTCTAGTTATATAATCGTTCTATTGAATATCGATAAAATTGTTGAAAAAATATCGACATCACTGAAGAGTGGAGGCCGCATACCCAGCCCTAGAGGCCGCATTCCGGCGTGATAGCTTCAGGCGTCCGCACGCCATTTTCAGGCGTCGCCGCGCCTCCACTGACCGCGCCGAAAAATACCGCCTCGATTCGACCGCGCGTGCCATTGTGTATGTGCTCTGTGCTGTGCGTGTGCGCGTCCGGCCGTTACATTACGTTACTTTACTATACCGTTACAGTTGTGTACGTGCTACCGCCGCGCCGCTGCCACGTTTCAAAATAGAAGCGCGCGCTTCGAAATGTCAATGTGACAGTTGAGTGACCGGTGTGGATGTTTTGTTGAGTGAGGTCAGGCGCGCTTTCGCACGCGCCGCTCGCCGCTCCTGCCGCATATACACAGTGTCCGCTCTTTTATTTCACTGACATTCAGGTTTCTACTTTACTTTATTATAATAAAATAACACACTCTTTATTAGACTCAAAAAGGCGAGCTTATTGTCAGGTGGCAATATCTCCTAATCACAGTGCAGTGGTACACATTGAGAAAAATATTGGATGGATTCTTACATTACCATTATGTTATTACGATTTTATACAGAATAACGATATTTCAATCGTAAATATGTTGAATTACAAAAAAAATTGTTGAAACTCCAATACTTGATTATATGTATAAACATTTTCCTTATGGTTGATACGAAAATAACAGCATGCTGTAGTTCCAACATGATTCATGTGTCCGACTACAACCGTACGTATACTATTACATGCTGTCACGTCAGAAGCGAGATCTCAAGGCCTCCACGTGATGAAATAACATTATTTTTTAACATTACGACACGGTAACAACCATCACGCCGCATTGTGGTAAATAAAAGTTTCTTTCGGGTCAAATTTCGATCTTTTTTATTTCTAAAGATCGAATGTTAAAATTTTGCACAAATACAAAATATTATATAAGGCCTCACGTGGGAGGTTTTTTATTTGGATTTGTTTTTATACAATAATAAAAAAAAAACAAAAAAAATGCTCAGAAGTGGCCTTTGTTTATTTTTTTTTATTAAACATTATTAATCATAATATGTACTCAAACTAATTATTATACTTAACCTATTATACAAATCAATATAAAGGAAAACACAAATTATAAAGCGCTTGTCTGGTTAAATAATTACTTTATTTTTAAATAAATAATAACAAGAAATATTTTGAAAAAATAATTAATATAAATTTATTTTGTGAGCTATTTTTTTCGGAAAAAAAAGTTTTTTTTTAAATAAGTTAGTGTTAATGTTTATTATGTTATTGTGAACTTTTGGATCTAAAATCAGTACGTTCTCTTTAAAAGATCTAGGGTATATTTATCAAGTTCCTTCATTTTTTTTCTGTACGGTTTTCTAATACTGGTAATGTACGGGTCTAAAGTATAGAGTATGATCATCCTCCTTTATAGCTGATCAAGAGCATTTCCTGGCATGATGTAAGCGATTTTTTTACTATCCTTATAACGAGATTCTTGCGCATCTTCTGAAAGTTGTCCAATAGGAAGCACTGCAAAATGCTTTATGATAGTTTATTCTTGCTTTTTTTTGAACTGAAGATGGTATATTGAATCATTCGTAATTACTCACATATATTCTGGAAGATTCCACAACATACCTGCCGAATTTCTCGGCATCTATCATTACACCTGCTAAAAGAGCTTTCAGAAAAATATAAAGTCGTTTAATAAAATTTACATCAACTCCTGTAATTTCAGCAAAGTAGCTTGAAATGAAAAAAAATCTTCTAGCACTATTACCATCATTGGTATTACTACTTACTCGTCGTGGTTTGTCGATGAACAATCCTAGCTATTCCCGAAAACGATTATGTACGAGAGGTTTCTTTTCTTTTTGTAGTGATTACTTTTATTTAGTTGTTGCTGACTATGTTTGGACAGAAAGGTTATAGGAAATATGTACCATCATTTCATATTTCCTACAACCTTTCTTTAAACCTTTTCTTTAAAAATAAATCTTTGTTTCGTGACGCTTCTGTCCATCGTTTATTAAACGAGGGAATAATATTCCCTTAAATATCACTGATGATAAGACGAATGTTGTCTGCAGAAACTTGATAATTTCCTTTTAAGGCTCTTGATAGTGTCTTAATTAATTTGCTTCCTTCAATATATGAAAGTTTTAATTATTGTTAAGAAAACTTGAAAGTAGTTATTTTAAAAACGCAATAAAATAACGAAACTGTCTAATTACTGCTATGAAATTGTTATAGTGAAATAAATGTTTCAACTCTTTAATTGTAAGGATCGGTAGCGCATAATTTGTTAATTTTATTTGCGCACGAAAAATTAATGCAAAAGTGATAAACAATTGATATTAATAACCACAATTACCGCAAACTATAGATAGTAATAATCTACAATTTAATCCACAAGAAATAACGGTTTTTCGTTTCCTGAGCTTTAACGAAATCTTCCTATTAACTTGGTAATTAGCAAATACTTGCAACCAATTTTCATAAATGTTTGTAACAAATATCTAGGCTACTAGACAACATATAATATAAAGCGTGGGCAAGCGTGGGTAACTGTTAAGGGTCTCGATGAACTTAAAAAAAAAACATTTTTTCTTTTTTCTTTTTATTATTTACACGTAACCTGAACAATAACATTAAAAACGTTTAGCTGTTCTGAAATTTGCAAAAATTAAGGTTTTTATAAATATAACAAACTTTACATCTATTCCTAAATTTACCGATAAATAAACTTTTAAATTGATGAAGTTAACATACATGACATAGATATTAAAAAATATATATTTTGTGGCATTGGAAACAATTTTTATCTACATAGCTTACATAAAATGCCCACTTTAAAGCAAAGTTTAATCATCAAGCTATTATATAAAATTAAAAAGTATGGCAGTTGCGACATTTGTAAAAACCTATTTCGGCTTGCCCTTGTTCTACCATTTTCCACAGTGCGCCGACAGCGTTACGCGTCATGTTAATTCATACGTATAGACCACAGTCCGAGTTATATACGTAATCATAGTTGAAACATCCGTATTTCCGTGTATTACAGCCTTATATTTTTCTCATAGAGATTAGAAAGTTTGTCCAAATAAAATACAAACAATTATATTTAAAACTAAGAATGCTCAAGGACAGGAAATTGAAGGAAAAAAATGGAAGAACGGTTAATACTTAGAAAAGTAGCAATTTTTGAGGTGAGTCTTGAATGATTGTAAAGAAGGCGAGCTTCGCATATTTGTTGAGAGATCGTTCCTGAATCGTGTACCATGGGCACAGAAAGAGTATGAGTAGATATATGTATTATGATAGGAAATTTTGAGTAAATTATCTGAGGCTGACCGAAATACGAGACCGTGAGAACTTAATCCTTTGAGGACTATAAGCTTTGCGGTAATGAACATTTTTGATACCTAAGACTGTCAAAGAACGATGTAAATAACATGTATGCCAAGTTTTGTAAAAGTTGGTTCAATAGATTTTGTATTATTTGATGGGACGTAGGTGTCCCTGTGATACACACAGATACAATGTTAACACTTTTTCCAAATTTTGATTAAATTATTATTTAACTCAGAAATCATACGTAATAAAAAACGTACCTACTAATAGAAATCAATCAAATTAAGAAGTTGTCATAAATATTTTAATTATGTATATAAAATCACCACAGTTCTTTGGTCATTTGCAATATATAAAAAAAAAACCGGTATATTTTTAAACAATAACTTTTTTTAAAATAACATTCT
Source organism: Micropterix aruncella (assembly GCA_944548615.1). Classification (NCBI taxonomy): domain Eukaryota; kingdom Metazoa; phylum Arthropoda; class Insecta; order Lepidoptera; family Micropterigidae; genus Micropterix; species Micropterix aruncella. Next base: position 1,675,287 of record OX155960.1, read on the forward strand.
TATGTCTCAATAATATGGAAAAAATATAATTTATAAATTATAAATTATTCGTATTCGACAATTTATAAAATATTTTTTTAATTTATGGGACCTTATTATGGGACCTTATTTAATTTATGAGACGTTTTAATCTATGTTCCATGGTCCTAAAAGGTTAATGGTTCGAAAAGCTCGCGGAGTTAGGATGGTGTTGCAGGGGTTGCAGGGTTGTTAAGTGGTACCGCTGAAGGATTTTGTACATAAGACTAAAAACTTTGTTCTAGAATTTTGGTGTTCAGAGAAATATTTCCCTTTACTTTTAGTAAAAAAACTTATTTTTCCTTTCCATTTAAATGTATAATAATAATAATTGTCGATTCGTTATGATATATTCGCTGAAAGCGAGAACTTTTTGTAAGGATAAAATAAAAATTGGTAAATGCTGTGGGAAAAAGACGACGATAACAAGAAAGTTTTAATAGAGAATCCGTGCGAGCGTCCCAAATACGAGTGCTAAGAATACGTATCAAAACATGAGCGCCTTTCATGGTCGTTAAATCGTAAGTTTGTAGAAGAACTTTCATACATGTTATAAACATTTAAAATCGATCTTTACATAATTCTTATCTTTTTCTATTACTATATTTGAAAAACTATTGTGATGTTTAATCAAAAGATATTATGTCAATTTTAGCTAGGCTTTTAATTCCTAGCGTGCTTTTAAATCCTTTCAGTAATATATACACCGTGGACAAAAGTAACGCTGACGAAATTATAAACTAAAAAAACCAAGGTGGTTGTTAAATGGTGAATTGAACATGTACGCTTTTTAATTTAGGGAAAATTTAGCAACAACACTGCAAGATATATTGTCTCACAAGATATGAGATTCATTTTGGCAATCGGATTTTCGCGATATTTTTGCAGCAGTGTGCGCAGGGCAAGTTCATTCGCGGTTGAGTTATTTTTTCAGTCGCTATTTAAAATCGTGCGGCAAAATGCAGTGCGCGCTACCTATAAAACAAAAAAAATGTAGGTGGATTTATGCTTAAATTCATGAAGAATAATCTCATGTAAAAAATATCCTCGCATACAAAAACAAGAAAATTCAAGCAAACGCTAGTTTTCATACTCTATCAAATTGTAATTCATGTTACACGTCTTATTGAAATTCCTTTTTAATATTAATTATTTCAGTAATTTAGCCATTTAACGCTAAATCTAACCCTTGCAGAAATTTATTTCATAAACTCCTCTTTCCTTTTTTCTATGATTTGAATTATGGATATTTTATAATATTATTCGCGAACTATATCAATGTGTAGTTAAATTGAAAATTAATTAGTGCCTATTTAGGTTATTATTATTATTAGACATGATGGAAATGGTTTAAACTGCCCTAGATGGACTTTTGTGCTCATTTTGCATAAGGTCAGTATCTATCTGATGACCCATTTCCGTTTCCATATATTTTAACGGATGCACAAGCCATTGTTTACTTGGTACGCTTGCTTTTATCGGACTGGCCTAAGTACAACAGCAATGATTTAAAAACTAATCGGCAGCGGTGTATTTTTTTTAATTTAGCTAATATTTAATTTAAAAAAACTAATTTTAATATGTACAGCAGTTAATAATATTTTGTCATTCTTCAAATAAAATTTTTAAAATGCAAAAAATATTTTCTTATGAAAGCCTAAATTATAAAAAAAATGTATTGCTTATTTGTATTCCAAATTAAACATATTTTTAATAAATTATTAATTTTTAATTTACAGGTACTTTTCACGAGGATATAAGCTTTCAAAAGTCCACTTTGTAAAAAACATGGTTTTTTTTTTTTATTACAGACCCACCTCAGTATTATCAATATTACTTCTAAATTAACCTTTGTTTCCTAGAGTAAACTCCAAGAGTCGAAAGCTTCAGGCTGAAGCTTCAGGTGCTTCAAAATTCACGCAGTAAAGTCCAATTTTAATTCTTTAGTAATTTTTAATCCGCAATTTTCTTCGAATTCATTAAATTTTGATCTTTTGGTTGCAGTGCAATTGTGCATTTTGATCGCAAGTGCAGTTTTTGTAGTCACAATTATAAAAGCATGATGCCGTGGTCAATCGTCGGTTGCTGCCTTTTGCCGATACTGAACGTAGTGTATTTTGTCTTGTCTTAGAGAGTCAGTAGATTATAATCAAAGATCTTGTAAGCTAGTTTTTTTTTTTTATCAGGCCCCACCAGTTGGGTCGCCATATGTAAACTAGATTTTTACTTACCTATTATAATATACTACTACTATTTCTTTATGTCTATTTTATGAATCAATCTTCAATCAGCCCCACTAGTTGGGACGCCATTTGTAAAGAAAATTTTTACTACTACTTCTCACCTCTATTTCTATCTGTGAGTTATGATTTTATATTCTCTATGTTATGTTACGATGCTTTCAATGTCTATTGGCCCACCACATTGGGACGGCATATGTCAGAGAAGATTTTACTATATCTATTTCACTATGTTACCACCATACAACGACAGTGATAATATTACCTTCAAGAGGATAGGCTTCCAATACCTTGCCTAATAATTTCCCTCCTTGTATTTACTTCCTCAATGAAACAAATCTTCTCCAATTAATAATCCATATATTAAACCAAAATGCATATTTAAACAATTAAAATTATAACTTTTTCTATTTTAGTTTAAGTACTATTATTGTGAATTATATTTATAATAATGAGCGCCTAATTCACCACAAAATATTTACAATTTATTCTTTGAGTTATTTTCGATCGATTATTTGTCGATGACAACAATGGCTGCGTTCAGTCGATTGTTAATAAAATAATATTAATAATGATAATGCATGAGTTTAAATCTCCGCCGTGAAATTCGACAATTAGATTCTAATCCTTTATTTATTTAAATGTGTTCAATGTCAATTTATATTGAAACATGAATCGTAATGTTTACATACAACAATAAAATTACTTATAAACTAACACACTGTCAACTAGTCGATGGCGTTCCAGTGATATAATGAATTTAAATGACCGCAGTCGCTAATGCCCGATATAAACTACGACCTGGTTACCATTCAGTCCACTGAATGTCCATATGGTTTTCGTTCTATTATTTCTATTAATACTATTCCCTCCCCGTTATCCTTGAAACCCCATCGATCAGTCAAAACAAAAAACCTTAATATAATCTACAATTTTCCTTATCTTTAATTTTATTCTAACATTCAGTATAATTCGAATGTTTCCTTAACTAGTTTCCAAATTAAAAGCACATTATATAATGGCTGGTGTCTGAATCAACGGAGTTAGCAAAGGCTAACTCTCTTCCAAATTAAATAATAGTCTGACTAGAGGTTTACCTCGTAGAACTATCAACGACTATTCATATCAATCGATGTTAAATGCCTCATTTTTAGTTAACGTGCAAATATGTAGAAATCACGCTTTTACGTTACAACTACTTAACATTCTAATAATTTCAACAAACCCACAAACTCGAATATTTATAACCCCAAAAATATACAACGATGACAATATTGGGTGCTAGCTTCGGCCTAAATAATTAAATAACGCCAGCTTCGGCAAAAATAAACTTACATATTTTTAGTACATCTTTGCCGACAATGACTCTCGGCTATACTTCCCCGTATTTACAGCTGCATTCACATTATGCACTTATAACTAATGTCAATTTCTTCGATGCGTGTCGCCTTTCTAGAAATCTGCCATCACCAAGAAGAATGTCTCTTTAGAAACCTCAACCGCTTCGCTATCTTACTGCAATTTCAAGCCGTTACTGCATTCTCATCAATGTTTTTCCCTTGTTTCGCCGCTATTTTATACACCTCCGAAGACGTTCGCAATGTTGTGATCTCAATCTGACGTTTCAGTTTGATTTGTCCGCCATCTTTGATATAATTTTCGTATTGCAACCCGACGAATCTCGTACTTCTATTTTATATGAAATGTTGGATTTTTTTACAGGCCAACTCGCGTAGCTCTCTCGATTCACATTTTTAGCACTGGATTTCTATTATTTGTTCGTTTTTTAGTGTCCTTGTAAAAAGCGCATCAATGGCGAGTGCGATAAAGCGTTTCTGTGATGTACGATCTGCACACTTTATACGAATTTAAATGAACTGGGCACTAAGATGCTTCACAGCATCTCAGTGCCCTTATTTTAAAACTGTTTATTCTCACATCTGAGCCCCAAGATATGCTTTTCTTTCCCAAACTTTCGCAGCTTTAGTGCGTGCAACTAAAATTTCTTAATGGATGCCGGAAGCAACACGTCCATCCCTTTTATAACACCCTTATCGATGTGACCTTTTTTTGATAATTTAACCCACAACTATTGACTAATCAATCACAAAACGATCTGATTTATCTATTTTTTTGTTAAATAACGCTCTGCCACATTGGTAACAAGAGAATTTCTTAACGATAATTCGTGCTTCTAATTCTACAAATGATTTTAAGTATTTATTTTACGTATTATGAGAAATTGATGTTTCATATTCGGCGGGAAATCATCATACTTTGACTTCACCTTGCCGCCTTTCTTGTGCATCGTTTCCGCTTTCGCATTTGAAAGCGAAATAATATAACTATTTTATTTCAATTTTATTTATTGATAGTATTTTTATCTAGTAATTCCTCTATTTTAATTAAGTGTTTCTAAATTTCTTCATTTTAACTATTAAATTTTATTTTGACTGGCAATTATTTGGTGAAAAATTCTTTGGACATCATCGATTCGGCTTTCTTCCATCGATGTCGATTATGTTTTCCAATTTCTCCTAATAATAAATTAAATGTTCTTCAAATGACTTTATCAATATTGCTATTAAATTCTCCCATAATTCCTACCATTTAATAAACCCCTTTTATATTTCTTTAAAAAAACCAATCGGTCGACTTTTTAAGACCATAAACATGCTTCTATTGTCTATTTGTCAATTATTGATATTTACGTCGATTTTTCGTAAAAATCTCAAAATATGCTAATTTCTTGCCAAATACTCCTGATTGTCTATTTTTAAACCCCTAATAATGTCCTTAACTCTCAAAACTATTCAAAACCCCTTTATTTATGTGACGCTGGCACTGCACTCTATAGTTTAGCAACTGACATTCTTCATCTGCCAAGTTTAGTTCCTAATTAAATCGCTAGATGTCACTATGATCTTTTTAAAGTACAATTTAATTTTAAAATTTCGAATAATCTATTTTGCGTTTAGATTAGAGCTGCTAAGCGATCATGTGATGATTTTCAGATCATTACAATCTTCGTCCATAGGATCTTAATCTCCGCCCTTTCGAATTTATTTATTTCCATGTCATAAAATCACGGAATCATATGAGAGCAGGGAGTCTGGGATTTTGGTTTATAAAGGTCATTAATATATATTAAAAACAGTATCGGCCCCAGTGTGCCAACATGTGGTTTTCCGAAAATACAGAGTAGGACGACGCTTGTTATGTTGCCCAGCTTGACCAGCCGCATTCGTCCAGTGGTGTAGCTTCGGAACGAATCTAGCTCACTGTCTCTTAATTCAAGTTTTTCTTGTTTCTTTAGTAGTTTTTCTTGCGGTTCTGTATCAAAGCTTTCTTCAGGCCAAAAAGATTTAAATACAATGTTCGTTTTTATTTAGATTTAATAGAAAATTTTGGTTATTTTAAGTATTTTACCAGGTGTTCTTTATCCCGGATATTACGCATATAATAATTGTGTTTTTTTTATACAAAACTAATAATAAAATATTCCATTTTTTACAAAACAGTTTTTTATGTTTCATTTTGAATTGTTTTCAAGGATTGAAAATAACCGTAGCAAGCAAGCAAGATAGAAAATGTATACAGCCAAATATTTCCACATTATAGACTACAATATAATTAACTGTCGCATTACTTCGAATTCCTTGGACACAGTTATTAAAATAATGGGAGGTATAAGTTTAATAGGAAACTTTTCGGCCTCAAAGCTGGCACAGGTAAAACTCCTGAGGCTTTTGTGAGGGCCCAGTTGCCGCGCTACGACCGTAGCCATGGCCAAACTTACACCAGGCAGTTTCCTAACTTTCTGACGTGACTACTCGAGCTGTAATAGTAATATTTGTAGTAAATCAACGACAAATTACTTTAACTGATATTGTATTGACATAATCGTAAAATGGGCATTCTGAAACTAATCATGGACATAGGATACATTAGAACATTTATTAGTAGGTGGGAGTTACGTTAGTGTAATGATAGTAACATAAGAATATCTGAGAAAGAACAATAAATTTAGAGTGAATGCAAAAAAAAATGATAACAACTGCGGCAAATTAACCAGACCAAGACATATTGAAGAGTGGTATACTTTGTAAGGCCAATGTTGAAGTCACTCAGTGATGTAATGTATTGGACAAAGCAGGCTTTAACGTGTAAAATCCCAGGCTAAGATGGCTTACCAGACAATATCACAATCGTTTCCCGTTCCTACCCGTGTCGTAATATGCATGTTCTCAAAATGGAGGGCGATATGGCTAATTACCAGTCTTTTCACTATCTACAAGACTTGACCATCGTTTCAACTAAAATATATGGTAATATTGACGTCAATCAAATCACGTCAGATCTAATATACCGTTCAGACAGACTATATTGCAATGTAAACGGGACAGGGCATCAAGACGCCGGTGAAGCATATAGATATATTGAGAAACAGACGAATATGCGAGCAAATTAAGAACGAAAAAAAATTATTTTTCTGCTCGGGGAAGTAAAAGTCAATATTAGAAATTGTGTATCTACAATTATTTTAATAAAAAGACCCCTATGGGAAATATCGTCACCAAGGAAATTCTCTGGATAGTCCCCGAAGGACAAAATAAGCTGTCCACAAAATTATAATATGATCTAACTTACTGGGTACTAATTAATCATGATGTTTGCGTGAGATGATTATTAGAGTGATTTTAATGATATAATAGAGAGTGTTGCGATCGAAGGCACTATAATAAATATAATTTAATTTAACGGTGATGAAGTGATATTTGCTTCCTTCCAAGAAGACCTGCCATAAAAATAGGTACCAGAAGAAATCAATTTTAGATTTCAGAAATAAACCATGGTAAGAGCAATATTGTGACCCTCTCAAGACGTCCGATGGCGACAGTATCCGCACATCTAACTGGAAACATGAAAATTATTACTTGACACTCAAATATGGAGAAAAATTCAAAGATTCGTGCAAGGATTTCCTAGGCAAAAATCAGTTTCAGCTTATAACCGGACGGACAGGTCTGAGAAAAGGCTCTCCTAGGCAGACCAGGTAGGGGGAGGTGCCGAGCATCATTCGCATAAGAAACCTCCGCGACACTTCGGACTGTTCGTTGTCACTGTTTGTTGTGGCCGGTATCCGAAACGAGATTTATAGCAATCGGAGCGACGCGACCGTTCGAAATTGCTTAGTTATAGGTAGATCAAAAGGCCGTATCATACGATTACATAAAAGATAGATAAATGGATATATCGAATGGGAACTATAAATTTAAGGATTCCATTTTATCGAAGATACTATAACGTACAGGTTATAAAATATGCTTTAACCCACGGGTTATTGAAAGCCATGAAACAGTGACATAAATTAAAAACTACGACTTTTAATTTAATTGATATTAAGTCGGATCTACTCTGATATATGCATGGGAAATCTAAACCCTTGTACCTAAAAGGGTTTAGATTTCACATGCTTTCTTGAACAGATTTCTGGAACAGATTCACAACAAATGTTGAGGTGCCAATTGCTTAAATAAAAGAGATCGCACACAGCAATATTGATTCCATTATAGATCAATTATATATCCACAAAAACCTAACACTTCAGAAAAGTGACCGCTACAACGAAAGTACGGGAAATATGAATAAGCTTTATTTTCCAAGTCTCGACTAAAAGAAATAGCAGCCTCTTTTATGGGGCAATGTGTTGAATATAAGGGAATTTAATTTAAGTATAACATGAAATCGTCGATTACACAACCGAAAAAGATGCAATGTGTTAATCAATCTAAATATGTATATATTTTAGCTCAAGGTATCTCCTAAATATAACTACTATTATAACCTACATACTAACTTTATCTTTATTGACTTTTACAATTTAAGACTATTTCAGTATTTCCTTTACTGTTTATATCACCTCCAAAGTAATTATTGGGAAGTACTTCTATATTACTTTTCTTTTACTATATAACCAAAAAAAAAGCTATTTTGAACATTTACTTAACATATTTGTTTTATCTAAGCAAGAACCTATCGATATATGCCATTATTATTTTATTTTTATAACCGCATTGGAAAATAAGGAGGATTTCATACGTCGACATGACATTTGTTGTATTCTCTTTAATACATAAAGAATTCGTAATTGCCTTACTTATTTCTCTCCCTTTAGATTTTTATTTTGTTTCGTGTGTTCGATTGTCAGAATGTGACAAACAAAGATATTCACAAACGGAAAAAATCTATTACACCATAAGGCAGCAACAATACACAATTTTAAAGTGCATGAAATACGGGATGTTTTAATTGTATTTATTCAATAATTACTCTATTTAATCTATTTAACCATCGTCCTGAAATATTGTAAATTACATTTTAATATGTTTATTATTATATTGAATGCAATTATGCATTTATTCTACCATTTAAGATTGTTGTAACTGTTTCTATTTGAAGTTAATACATAGTAGATGTTGTAAAAACATTAATTTTTAAATATTTAAGGGTGAAGTTAATATTAGGGCGCATTTTCTACTTAAATCAGGTAAAAAACCAAATTTTCAAAAAATTAAAATGGTAGGACTGTGTCTATAGTTAAATGTGTTTTAATCGGTTTGTAATTGACCACTCCATTACGCCCAGCAGACTTTCTATCGGCCCTCCAATTACCCAGTATACTTAAGGTACGTTGAATAGTAATTACGATTAATTTAATTGTTCCATCCTCAGAAGTCCGCCAAATGCTTGAGAACCCAACCAAATGCTGTAGAACGGTCTAGAGGCAGAAATACGCTGAGGTAGATATACAACATCACCTATTGGACCAGAAACCACTACTATTACATCAAAAAGTTGTTCATAGGCCAATTGTTGATAGGGTACATTGTTGATAGGCCAATTATAGATAGCAGATCATCAACATCCAGATATAAGAAATGATAATTATATTCTATAATAAGAAAAAAGTATTTAAGCGAATTGCATTCGCTTACAATTAGGATAACATCGCGGCATTTTTAAGAATTGAAAAGGAAAAAGCTTCATGTGATTCTTGCGTTTATCAGCTAGACAGCTAGCTCTATAGCCTAGCTACTCTTCGATAATATCTTTATGTGTTTAGAGGGCGTAATTGGTCAATTACATATTTTCAACGAATTGACTACTATCCATGTAGGTTTATGCTAAATTAAAATGGAAAAATAAAAAATATTTTTCCTCTTTATGGCTTTTGGTAAGAGATTTTGTTGATTTATTTTATGGCAACTTATCGTAGCAATAAAATAAAACAAGAAATGTTTTTTTTTAAATACATAAAAACGATTCAACAGAAGTAGCCGTTCACTCAAACACTAAGCCAGCTCTGTCGCAATAAGAGATGAACACCTCCACGGAAGCACTTCCGGTTCCGAAGAACTAGACCCTAAAATGCGAATACAGGCGGCCGGCCAAACGTCTGACCCGAAATCGAAAAGTAGAAAACGGAGCGAGATAGACCGCACGACCCACCCAACAAGAAAAGGCAAAGACCGACGGAAGTTTTGGCAAAATTGGAATCGAAGCGTATCAGAATGGCCTGGGATCTCATCCGCCCTAATTTCCAGTACTCTACCACACCCGGCAAGTTCTGAAAAGACGAATTTGCGAGAAAGTCAAGCGTGCGCTCCACACCGCAGTCAGGTCATATTTTAGTCGATTTGCCCTGTAAAAGGCACGTGACCTTTTCCACTCAGTTTTTGCATTTTTGTAAAGTTTCTCATGAACCGGGTCCATTGACCAGGCTTTCGGGGTATGGCATCGCAGTGCCCCAATCCCTGCGGCAATTATTTATATGGTGGGGCACACGAGAGAGAAAAAGAGCTAACGGATATAGACGCACATAACGGCGAAATTCAGCGGTTTATCTATAAGCGAAGTATTATGAGTAGGAAAGATAAATTTTTAATATCAGCAATCGTAACCAGCATACGGGATCGTACTCCACGGATCGATTCTCACATCAAAAGACACCTATTAACGCTTTGTACACGATTTACTTATATTTTGTAATAATGAATTAGGTCGTTCATTTGTAATTTATCGCGGAAATTATTTTGAAACACCGAAAGAAAAAACCAAGCGTGTGTCAATAAACCAAAAGCCTATTATTGCTTGCTCTGTCATAACAGTTTTCTTGAATCGCTCATAACAAATAATATATGTTTTGGTTTTTTAAAAGATTTTAATCAAAATTTAAAACAAAACCAAAATATTGTAATGTGAAATTTTAATCATTTAGTTGGTATATATTAACAATATAGTTTCTATTTATTTGGCTTTATAGATTCTAAGAAAAATATAAATAACAAAAGTGATTACTTCAGATTATATTTATTTTTATTAAAAATCAAATCAAAATAATTACATTTTTGCATCACAGCACAATAGATTAAGAAATTTGCAATAAGATTATTATTATTATTATTATTTAAATACACGCGAGAGAGGTAGTCACCTTAACCCCTTGAGTATGATATGACCAAATCTGGTTCTGAAACAATTATCCGTTGAGTATGATACGACCAGATCTGGTTCCGCGTTTTTTTCACTTCTTTGACGTTCTCATATTTATTCATAATTATCTAATTGTTTTACAAAATGATATTTCAATATTCTATATTCGAAATTTCAATGCAATCATTGTGCAGTTGTTCTTTTTATGATTGGTGTAGTAGTTTCGTAGTTATAGTACTTTAAGGTCGATGTCGCCGAAAATCCTGCAAAAGAGACAGATGCATCCATGAAAATACCCATTTACTCCAAGGGTTAATAAATATTTTTACTTTAAAATTTAAATGACGTAAGACCACATCATCTATCCATAAATAAATCTACAATGACATATTCCCCACTTACTTCAGCAATTTTTCAATGACATTACTTGGTAGAATCGTCTTACGGTTTACCATAAATCAGAAGTGTAAGTCTGTCGCGAAATTGCTTGAAGTTGAAAATCCGCAATGTTCTTTTATCTCACTCTCACCCCGTTGCGGTTTTATGACGCGGAAAGAGATGGCTGCCCTCCAGCGATATCATTTCTTTTACAACCTTTCAAGATTAGAGAAAATATGTGAAAGGTAATCTTACTTTCTAGTTATTCGGGTTGAACCAATTTTGTGAATGAATTTACCTCAATCGACTACTTTTCGAAGGTGGTCTAGATGCAGCACAGAGAAAAAACCGAAAAGATCAAGTGTGCAATGCTCTGCAAAGTGCAAGTGCAAAGTTGACCTATGTATTGGATTTGCGTCTTTTCACACCGAAATGTGCAGTAAAGTAAAGCAACCAGGAAAAAACTATGTATATATTTTTTTGTTAAATTCGCAATTATTTTCTTTTTTGTATGTCCCAATAAACATACGTTTTCATTAAATTGTATGTTTTTTTGGTTTGTCGTTATTTGCCCTATAAAGGGTTAAGCCGATATTTGTTGTTTATTTTTAAATTGTATTATAACTTTTTGATCACTCAACCTTTATAATAGTAAAATTTATGTATTAATAATTTGTTTATTTAATAAGTTCCAAAAATAGAATGCCAAGTACCTACCTCCTGTGCTACACAATATTAATTTGCATTTACAATATCTCCAAAAACTATAAATAAAACTTGTGTAAATACAATCACTAATGAGCTTTGCTTGCATTCTACAAGAAAGAATTAAATATAGTTTTTAATCTCTGAAACAATTGAAAATAAATATCTCAGCCAAAATGATCCGTTAGTGTTGTTCGTGAGACAAAACATCGTGGGTAGTAAGAAGGGTTAATTAATTTACTGCTGCCGCGATAGCCACCGCGACTCGCATTTATTTTTGAATAATTTTTGACAAATAATTCCTGAGAGAAGGAGGCAAGGTATTCCAAATCTGGCAGCAGTAAATTTAATACAGCCTTCGTACATTATATGGAATCGCGGAACTATTAGAAGATACTTCCGTGCTCTGATCACATAGCTATGTTGATTTTTCGAGAAAAATGTTTTTATAAAGTATCCGAGGCGCTTCATTGTATTTCCCATCTTATACAAAAAAAGTATGTAAAATTGCTGTCTGTTTCACATATTGATAATATTGCCAACGATAAGCGCGGGACGAGTCAGTAAGTAAGTGTGGGAGGACTATGTATTTTTTTAAATTTATTTATTTATTTGTTGCATCCTGGTAGAGAGTTAACAACTAGAGCTGTATGTAATCTACAACGGGCGAACCCGTCACCTCAGGAAATTTTAACGAAGTTTATCGTTTTATCGTCCGTGAGGTGAGCGTAGAAAACTTAGGACAAAACAGTCCACTGTCAGGCTCCGCCACATGCCCGTAAGGGGTAAACGCCTTATCCGCGAGATAGGCAGGCATGTTAACCAGCGGGCGACTTACTTCCAGTTGCGACCAGATTACTCCGGTCTCCCGACTGGTTACGAGTTCGAGGCCGCTTGCGCACGTATCGGTGAAACGGTGTCAACCAAATCTATCGTGGACCACGGCATCTTTCGTCAGGTTTTTTACCCGGAATCTGATGGTCGTTTCAAGAGCAGTCGCCGTAAGGTCAGCAACCACCCCCGCTCTGTAGGAAACGGTACTGTTTGCATCAGAGCGGCGGTGGTTGCTAAGCCGGGTTCCGACTTTTAGTCAGAATGCACAATCGATTGGCTTACCCCGCTGGTGCGCAGACCGTCCAGGAGCGCCAGAATAATGACTCCTGAGGGAAACTAGCCCCCAGGCCAGAGTCCTACCCGGGCTCTTCCTTCATGCCCTTTCTTTTTCTTGTTTATATAAACGACATCCCTGATTGCATTAGGTCAGTGGATGATGAGATTATCCTATTCGCCGATGACACATCCCTTCTTTTTAGCGATAAAAATAGAGACGAGCTTGAAATAAGGATTAATGAAACGATAAATAGACTTGCTGTCTGGCTCCAACTTAATAAACTCTCGTTGAATGTTTCAAAATCTAAAACAGTGTGTTTTTCTTTACGGCCGTCCGACTCTAATAATATAGCCTTATTCTTTGGAACAGACGAATTGGAAAATGTCTCTTCTACTAAATTTCTAGGTTTGCAGATCGACCAAAAATTGCAATGGTCCGATCACTTAGAAGAGCTTAGTAAAAAGCTGTGTAGGGCTGTTTACGCAATAAAAAAGATTACAAATTTATGCGGCTTTGAGGCTGCTAAATCTGTATATTTTGCTTATTTTCATTCTTTGATGACATATGGTCTAATGTTTTGGGGAATGGCAGCAAATTCGAAGAGGATTCTTATCCTTCAGAAAAGGGCTTTACGCAGTCTTTACAGAGCTTCTCCAAGAACTTCGTGTAAGCCGTTTTTCATCAAGTCGGGAATCATGACGATGTACTCGTGCTATATCCAACAAAATATTATGTTCGCTCGTAAGCACATATCGGATGTCCCGGCGAATAGCGATTTCCATCAACACAATACAAGAAATAAATTTGATCTACATCTAAATCGGCACAGGCTTAGTAAAGTGCGCAACAGTTTCCTTCATCAAAGCCTGTGTTATTATAACAAGGTCCCAACACATATCAGAAGTCTTGGAGAGAACCAATTTAAAAAAGTCTTATTTAATGGCCTAGTCAAGAATCCTGTATATGACTTAAGAGATTTGGATAATGCTGATTTCTTATTCCAGAGCATCCTAATGTAAAATAACGGATAATTCATGATAATCAACTTTGCCAAAGAACGTAATTTTTATTTTTATTTTTATCGACGACGGCTGTATTGCTAGATTTGACAATTAACTTAAATTTAGATATTTTTAATATACCCTCATCTATTTTCTTGACCATCATATTATTGCCTTGATAATTATGACTACAGACATTGAGCTCTTTTTTTGATCAGCAATTCTGATTATTAGATTATTTTCTATTTATCAATGGTTTTCAAACCAATTATAATTTACTAAAATTAATTTATATTGCCACAACTATATAATGATAGTTAATATTCTTTAATTAATTACATTATTTAAAATTTTAGAGACAAAGACGCATCCAAGTGTAGGAAAGCCTACCTACTGGAGCAGAAATAAATTGAAATTGAAATTGAAATCATGCGTGGAGGCCGCCGGATGGGTGTTGACCCGTGAGTGTGACCGACTCTGAACAAATGGGTTTTCGTGGCCAACTCAACAAAGGCCTATTAGCTCCCGGTAGAGAGTTAACAGTGTGATCGTACATATATAATGTGTAACTATTTTTATAAGCAATAAGGAAATGAACACAACCCGTACGATACGATAGACCGAACAGCCTGTATCTGGGCATACGAAATACACTGCCTCGAGTAGTACTGACGTTATTTGACTAATATACTACTTTCAATGCTAACACTAAGTAATGGCATAAAATATTACACATATAAATACAAATATACATAATAAAAGGATTAGTTACATACGATACATAACACATATACACATACAAACATACATATATACATATATGCATATACACACAAACACACCGGAATGGGACAAGTGGGCGCGGCCAACTGGGCGCGGCCGACTGGGCGCTGCTAACTGGGCGCCGCCGACTGGACGCCAGGCCAACTGGGCGCAGGGACAAATGGGCGCGAGCCAAGTGGGCGCGGGACAGGTGGGCGACAAAATTATATCATGCAATATATTTATATACTTATTTATTGTGACTGACTATTTAAAAAATAACTAATGGTGAAACATTACCTTCGTAGCTATACTGTGATACATCCGTTTCAGAGCTAGCTTTTACATGGGATTTAACATTTACATAATAAATTTAGTGCAAAATATCAAAAAATATATAGAAAGTATTATACATACTATGAAAGCTTTTAAATACATTTACTCAAATAATTTACAAGACTGGAAATGTTGCTGTTGCTATAATATTGCTACTCTGTTGCTATAATATTGATCGTTTTATTTTTTTATATATTTTACAGCCAACCTTATATACGTGAAATATATACGTGACCATAAATGTGCATTTTATGATATTTTTTGATATTTTGCACTAAATTTAATAAGTATTTATTATGTAAATGTTAAATCCCATGTAAACGCTAGCTCTGAAACGGGTGTATTACAGTATAGCTAAAAAGTTAATGTTTCACCTTTAGTTAATTTTTATATAATGTAGCAATAAAAATATTTCTCGTCAGTCACAATAAAAAAAATATGTAAATATATTGCATAATATAATTTTGGCGCCCACCTGTCCCGCGCCCACTTGGCTTGCGCCCAGTTGTCCCTGCGTCCAGTTGGCCTAGCGCCCAGTCGGCGGCGCCCAGTTAGCAGCGCCCAGTCGGCCGCGCCCAGTTGGCCGCGCCCACTTGTCCTAGACCGCAAACACACACATCTACATATATACATATTCTAATTTATTATATGAAGCAATTCCATTTCAGTCTTTACACGACCTACATCGTAAAGGAGCCATTTTTTTACTTTTGTCCGAAATAGGTGTACATTTTGAACATTTTTTACTGACTATTCTAAGGTATTAACAATTTTAGGGTGATGAAATACAACTGTCTTTGAGCGAAGGTCCTATGTACGTGAGGAATTACATAGTTCGTCCCTTCCGCCATTCTAGTTGATCTATATGCGAGTAATATTATGCGAGTTCCGCTGTATATATAACAAAATCCCATGCAGGCATTCTGCGGAAATTAGCAGGAATTATTCAACCCAACAAAGCTAATAAGCTACTACATAATTATGAAATTAAAATACCTAAATTAACCACCTGGCAAATTTGTAATAAAACTTTCGTTATAATGATGAAAATTTCAAGTTGGAAAAAGGCCGCCGCCGCTTCCCCCCATTCCCTCACCTGAAAGTCGTTTATGAAAAGGGTCACCGATAACGTGTGAGGTGAAACTTTCTAATCTCGCTCGCATTATGGGATTATGCGCGCCTTCTTCTCACGGCGTCGAGTAAATCAATCCAAGCGCTTATCCCGCTAATATAATAACTTTTCAGTTTGCTTTCAGGAGCTTTCAGCTTCATTCCACAGTTTATTAGAGCCAGTATTTCAGTTTTAATCGGCTTATAGCGCACATCTATAATAATATTTTAAGTATATTCGGATAAATTTAGTAATTATGTATTGTTATAGATATTATCGTATAATTATTGTATATATTATGTTATTGTGTAAAATATCGATGTATTGACTAGTTGACTGTAATGACCATAGATGGCGCCGAGCGCATTATTAGCACGTGATGTCAAACGGCGGAATCAGATGGAATTATTGTCATCAAGAATTTCATATTCACTAAGAAATTATTTATAATCAAGAAACAAAACGAGGTACAATACGTATAGTGCAATAAATGAAAAGTTATTACTAGTGTGTGTTTCAATTTATGACAGTTATATTATGTTATAATTATTATTTTCATATGCACTGAGAGGAATATTGGATTGATTATTACATTACCATTTTGTTACTACGGTTTTATACAAAATATCGATGTTTCTATCGTAATTTCTTGTAATTCAACCAGAATTACGAAAAATTCCCTGTAATCAACCAGAATTACAGGGAATTTTAGTGAAACTCCATTACTCGATTATATGTATATAAAAAATCCGTCCGGTTAATACAGAAATAACAGTAGGTATACTGTAACTTCAACATGATCGATATGTCCGACTATAACCGTACTTATACTACTACATACACTGTTATGTTAGAAGTGAGATCCGAAGATCGCGACGTATTGAAATAACATGTTCATTACGGCACGGTAACTACCATCACGCCGAAACCGTTACGCGTCATGTTAATTAATACGCCCGGACCACAGTACGAGTTATTTATTTATTTATTAATTTAAGAATTAATTACTATAAAACATGTATGGGCAACAACCGGCCCGCCGGCCGCATCCGGCCCGCTGTAAGATATGATCCGGCTCGCGAAACATTTTGAAAACCCAATAAAAAAGATATTACATTAGGTACTTATACTCACGAGAGTGACAGTGAGGCGGCAAACATCAAATCCTTTGATGTTTGCCGCCTCACTCTTTGATAATCGCCATAATAATCGGACATAACAAACTGCGTAACAACAACCTGCGCCTCTCGCCGCTAGTGCGAGGCGCAGGTTTGAACATGTGAACGGCGAGAGTGTGAACGCCCTTCATTTTGCCTATATAAGCGGGTGGATGGCTCGAACGTTAGTTCAGTTCTATTTGAGCTACCGAGGTGATAACTTGGACAAGCGATATTCTAGCGAACTGCTCGAGCCGTCAACTTGCTTTGTGACTTTGTGTTCATCTTGAGTGGTTACTAACTTACTTTGTTATTAAGTTTATTGAACGAAAAGTAAACAAAAATGATGTCTGGTGGAAAGAAACGAAAAGTAGATACAGAGAGTCGCCAGTTTCAAGAAAAATGGACTGAAGAATTCTTTTTTATCTTGCATAATGGTAAGCCTATTTGTTTGCTGTGTAATGAATCCATTTCAGTAATGAAAGAATTCAATATAAAGAGGCATTATTCAACTAAGCATGCTACGATGCACTCACTGACAGGACAATTAAGAACAGACAAAATCCAGAAGCTTACCGCAAATTTGGAAAAACCGCAACCAATGTTTCATAAACAAAGAACACAACTTGGTAATGTTGTGAAAGCTGGTTTTATAGTTAGCTCAAAATTGGCAAAGGCATTAAAACCATTTGCCGAAGGGGAATTTATCAAGGAGTGTATGTTAGAAGTCTGCAGTATTTTGTGTCCTGAAAAGAAAAATGTCAAGACGAACTGTTGTTCGACGTATAGAAATGATGGCTAATGATATAAAAACAACATTGACTGACCGTATGGCTGGTTTTGAATCATTTTCCATAGCATTAGACGAGAGCACCGATTTGTCTGACACAGCTCAACTGGCTATATTTATTCGAGGTGTTGATAATGAGTTCACTGTTACTGAGGAATTGCTTGCTTTACAGCCGCTAAAAGGAACCACTACAGGAGAGGATATTTTTATTGAAGTTCAATAGGTATTCACAAGTTTTGGCTTGCCATGGTCAAAATTAATTGGAGTATGCACTGATGGTGCACCTTCTATGGTCGGCGCATGTAAAGGTTTCATCGGAATTTTGAATGAAAAAGCAACAGAATTAAATCTGCATAAAGATGATTTGATAGTCCTTCATTGCATTATCCACCAACAGAACTTGTGTTCTAATTCGACTCCAGAGTGTTATGAATGTGGTAGTAAAAACCATCAAATTTATTCGATCCCGATGGCTTAACCATCGTCAGTTTAAGGCATTTTTGGATGAAATATCAGCTGAATATAACGACCTAACATATTATTGTGAAGTCAGATGTCTGAGCAAAGAAAATATGTTGAAACGGTTTTACGAGCTTAGAAATGAGATAGCAGACTTTATGAAAATAAAAGATAAACCACTATCTGAATTAAGTGACCCAAAATGGATATGTGACCACATTTTTTGAAGACCACATTTTAGGGCAATTTAGTGTTATTAGCTTTTTACTAAAACTTGTACATTTGTAAGCAATCAAGCAATCAAGCAAACTTCATTGTAATATTAGAGTCCTGTCCATCCTAGAACGGGCTAGTCCCAGTTGGGTGACAGAAACAAATAAGCAAAAGATTAAGGTTTTGCCATTCGGTTCCTGTTATTTTTGTAAGCTAATCAATGTTTTATAGTAATTAATTCTTAAATAAATAAATAAATAAATAAACTTATACTCGTCCGAATAAATTTGAAGACATTTCGTGCGGTCTTATATTCAGATGTTTTATTAAAACTACCCACAGCTTTAATACGAAAAAGTGACAACCGTTCATTACACATTCCGCTCTAGCGTATTGCCCTATCTCGTTCACATGAACTAATTTCCTATTTCAGTTCACGAAGAAACCCAATCGAGCTCAATAACGCTCTGCTTTGTGAGTATTTTTTGAGTAATAATACGTCTCGAATTCCGTTAGATTATAGATGAGATGGTAATAAGGCATTCCTTGATAATGATTATTATTTAGATGGGTACAATGTTTGAAAATCGACAAGGGTTATCTAGCAAGAGGATTCCCTCGGGATGTTTGCCTTCATGTGACAGAATAATTTGAATTTTTGGCTGGAGCACGTTTTTTTTTGGTCGGCGCGCAGTTGGCACGCCGAGAAAATGGGATCTTCAAGGAGTGGTGCCTTCGTGGCGTATTAAATGCGAACTTTTACATACATGCATGTTTCCTTTAGTGTGTTCTGAGGGAAAAGGATTTTCTGTGGGCCAAATCCAATGAAAACAAACTAGGCCCACTCTCTGAGATTGGTTTTGTTGTATCTGGTTTGTTGTAGATTGGTGATGTTGTTGTATTAATCTGGGATTATTATTTTATTTTTGGGTGAGTATTTTTTTGTTTAGGTATTTTTTTTAAATTAGTTTCCGTCTTCAGCTGTAAAAGACGGTGGCGTCCTTCATATTTTTTTTTTGCTTATAATTTCCGGTTATAATGGGTAGATTATAAGTGTTAAAAGCGACGATAGTTGTGACATTAAATTTAATGATTTTTTTATTAAAAATTGATATAACTATTAAAAAAGCCGTTAAAGGAAGACAAAGGAAGCGGATGATATATACAGAAAAGTCGAAACATAAGAATGTATAGAATCCATATTTTCATTTACTTTTCATCCGGTCCCTTCGCACATCCTCAATTACTTAGCGAACCTTTGTTGTTCTCAAAGTGCCAAATGGGCAAAATACGCGTCTATTTACCAGGCACCCCTTGCTAGGGACGGACGGATTCTCAACGTGAAACTGTAGAATTCGCTCGCATTGTTTGTTCATATATTTTTGAGATGGTGCAGAACTTTATGTATGTCCCTTTTAACCCAAAACAAATAATGCGAGGGTTATTCTGGCTTACGAGAAAGTCAAATAGTAACTTGCATTAGGCGGAATTAAACGACCGTATTTTACAAATATGAGTACAGACGAGTATATACAAGATATCAATATAATGTTTTTACCTGTAAAATTAGTGAGTAACTAAACATTGTATTTGGCTAGCAATATACAATAATTTATTTAAAATATTCTATTCTTGAAAGGTTTTCAGGACAGTGTAATATGTATTTATTTGTTTATTTATTTATTTATTTTGGTATTACGAGTACATCTAGGAAGCAATGTCACTTTTAATGAGATGTCAGCAAAAAATGATATATAAAACGTATAATTATTAACGATTATTTGACAAAGTTGACTAGGCATGAACCTGTCTTAAGGCAGACTTTAACGGTCTAATTTTTAAATCTACACTGTCAACTTAATCCATAAATTAGTAACTTTACAAAAGCCGTTTTAACTGCCCTACCTATACGAACTTACGTGATACGTCCGCTATATTATCACCCGAACGCAACAAAACGTAACACGTCTAAGTAGATAAAAATAACCCGAAACCCACAAAGTTACAAACCTACGATTCTAAATACAAAAAGGGTCACAAATGGGTCTATTGCATAAAAAAAATTCTGGTTTGGTGTAAATATTCCCAACAATTTTTCACCTACTTTTTAAGTAATTAACCTAAAGGTAGGGCGGTTAATAATAATTACAACGGCAATTAAAGTTTAAAATATAAAATACACATATTAAAAACAATATGGTATGTTATATTAAAAACAATATAATCAGGTAGTATAATGACATACAAATAATATAATTGAAAATCTAAATCAAACACAATATGCTAAGTAATATATCCAAAATGGTTAATAGCAAAAGGCATAACACAAAAAAATAAACAAAACATAGTTTTAAAAAAAAGACATGAAGTATAACCTCGAATAATTAATTATCATAAGCAAACAGTTTTCTTTTGTAAAAAAGAGATAAAAATATATTAAAACAATTGGATATGTATATTATAATCATTTTAAAAATTATCATTCAAAATAAAATACCCAGCATTTTCTTTATTGTTACTAGAAATTACTTTTGACTCGGAAAAATATTAAATAACCCTTCAATTTTCTTTTGACGGTTTTGCGAAATCGTCCTCTCACTCGAACTGGCCATCTTTGACATTTCTTTCGGTTATTTTTAACCCCCACGGGTCCATTTTTAGGCAATATTGAGTTATGAATTCAGTTTTAATGATACAAGAAACCTAATAATATACAAAATATGTCACCATTAGTCCACTCTGTATTATTTCAATGAGTTGCAATACCGAGGTTTTTAAAACCACCACTAGTCCTGGACTGCTGATTAAAAAAACTGTAAAAAATAAGAAATTGACATTCCTTGCGCCTGGTTATTAATAGTAAACCTTACATTCATAACTAAATTTGGCCGAAAATTGAACGTGTTGTTTTTAAAAATTCCAATAAATGTGTAAAATCAATTATTTTTTCTGAAAATAAAAAAAAATAAGTTTATTGTTTTTTAAGCGACTTAAAATGTTGTTTTGAATAAAGTGTAAATAAGTGGGTGTTGACTTTATGAACTTAGAGGAATTATTATAACCACACAAATCCAGCCAGCTTTGAGCGTTCAAACTCCTAAAATATATAACTTGTACTGTCGATAAATCTACTTAATTAAATTGAAACTTTCCTTTTAACTAATTAATTCCTGTGGAATTTCACAATAAACAGTAGAAACAAACAAACAAATAAAGAAAACTTTGGAATGCGTATGTTTTGTGTATTAGTTTAAATGATAAACAAATAATAAGGCCCGCGAAATCGGCTTGTGCCCGTACTGCTGCGCCTTTATTTAAGGCTTTCTCACCATTAAAGTTGTCCCTCGAAACTTTTTTCGTTACAGAAAACCGCGACACTTAAGAGACAATCAAGGTGCGCGCAACGTGCCACGCCGGAGTACCGATGCAAAGGGGTTTCCGCGAAGCGCCCTCTTGCGTGGGGGTGCGAAGGGTGCGAGCGTGCGAGTGACGGGACTCGAACCCCCGGATCGACTACCCCCAGAGCCGAAACCGCAGCCCCCGCGCCTGCGGCACACGCGGTAAGTCTGCTCAATTGTTCATTACGATTTCCATCCCCGTCCCCGCGAAGCAAACGATTCTGTTGCGTAACGTCGATGCGAGGGAGCAAACGAGTGTATGTGGTTTACAATAGCGTACAAGTTAGCGTCAACACAGGGGTTCCTTAGTATATAATACAGGGTGGGGCGTAAGTCGCGCAACCTATTTAGACAACAATTGAAAATCAATTCGAAAGAAATTTATTTGACTCAAAACACATACAAAAACATAAAAAAGTTATATAGAGGAAAGCATTTTCAATAAATATTGAAAATGCTTTCCTCTCCTGGCGACAGCACTCTTTACGATTAACCATATTTCGACCACATTCCCTACTTCATTGAATGTATCCACCAGACACTATATTGTTGACTTGTTTTTATTTTATTTAGTATAATAGGTACGCAAACAATATTCTAATATTACATGGTTATCGCTAATATTTTTACATTATTACTAACTAGAGTATAATATTGTACGCATACTCCGCACGCTTAATTAATAAATGCATATGCGCCGTTTATCTCATGATTTAGAAAAGTATCAGTACAAAAATTAATATCTTAAAAAAAATATCAAAACAAAAATAAAAATTTTTAGAAATAAGTTTACAGTGAATTCTGAAAAACAATTAGGTAAATAAAAAATAAAAAAAATAAATGGCAAATATTACCTGGAATAAAATAATATAAACATACGGTAATTTGTCAATTTGTCAATTTGTCAATTTGTCTCATAATACACTATTTATAATAGAGTTAACTGCCAAAGGTCCCAGGTTAAAGAAATCAATGTTATCGGTTATAGTGTTGTATAGCCGGCATGTAGGTACGTGAGATAGGATTGTGGAAATATTGATTTGTCTGCGAAGTGGGAAGGTGAAATGTTAGGTGCTGCCTCAATCGCTTGGATGGTTCGTTGAAATTTAACGCTTCTAACAAATCTGGTGAGTCTATCCCGCCGTTAAGAAGTTTGTGCAAAAACATTAGGCTTCCGCACTCTCTCCTCTTTCTAAGATGCTAAAATAATTAAAAAATCCTAAAATAATTTAAATGCTCTTGATAAGAGTAGTGAGTGCGTGATAGGCCTATTTTATATGTTAGCATACGCATATACTTCCTCTGCACATACTCTATCGCTTCCGAATGGACCTCATAGTATGGATTTTGAGTTTTGTTACATAATTTGGAATTATGTAACAAAACTCCAGTTGGCTGCGTTCTAGAGAATTATAGAGCAAGTTAAAAGAGTTAATATTTTTGAACGGTTTAGTAACCCTATATATAAAGCCCAGTGTTTGCTCGCTCTTACTTACTACATTGTTGATATGTTCCCTAAAAGTCAGGTACTTAACGTGAAGTATTCCTAGACACGGCCCGGTGGCATAGTGGTTAGGTAGCTTGATCTTACATTGTAACGTCCCGGGTTCGATTGCCGGCTGGGCTACCATTTTCCGTTGGGATCAAATTAACGGAATTGCATTTTCAATTCTGTCGATCGAATGCAATAACAAGACACACACTTACAGACATGTTTCACTCACACATACATGTAATACGTCATAGTAGGGTTGGTTGTAAGAGATTGGCATATGACAATAAACCCGCCCATTGTGACATTTTCACAATAAAGAGTATAAACAAACAAACAAACAAACTTACACTTTTTGTAGATTTTAGTGTTGAATTGCCGATAGAGTAAGGGTAGTCTTTAATTTGCTTATTTCTAGTGAAATAAGCGCTACTCCCGGAAATTCGGTTTGAAATCCATTTTGTATTTTGCATTGAGAGTTTGTGCGAAGATAAACACGAACAAAGAGAATATGGTGAACTTATAAACATTTTTGAACTTAGAACGGTCAACACATAAACCGTCACAGAGATCCAACCGAGGATACTAGAGTTCTGCACGCTTTCATTTCGAAGAAGAGGGATAAGTTTTGCCACTCGCGCGATTCCGCATTCCCTATGTTATTTTATTTCTTGCTACGCATTTGAACTTCGGGTTTCGTGATTTCGCCCCATCCTGTACTGCGGTTCATTGACACGTGTAGTATGTATGTATGTATATGTTTTTTCCTTTTTTCATAGATGCAATAAATTATGCCGATTCCTCTGATTATAAAAAATAGATATTAATATTTTAGAAACTTAATATTAAATCAGAATAAAAATCTCGGAATATCACTCACAGAAATGTCAACTTCCTCTATCTAGAGATAATGCAATCATTAAGATTGCAGGAGGGAGAGAGGTACTTATTTTAATGACTGCAAAACTAATAACAAGCTGCGGTTTTTTTAGTGTAGTTTCAAACTTTGACTCGTCATCAGGCTTATGATCGTACCATAAACAACGTTTACTGCGAAGATATCGGCTAGCCAGTAGTGATGTAACCGTATTTTTTGATAATAAACTACTATGTTGCTATTTCTGTCTTTGTCTATTTTTAATTACCCAACTGCGTTCATACAATTTAAAAATTTGTTTAAATATGGGATAAAATCCATAAAATATTTTTGAATACATCTCAGGAACAAACACATTTGAAGGGCGCCATATTACTCATATTGTAAATATTATCTACATATATGAGTATAGTCACTATATACAGGCTGTGCTTTTGAGGCAGTACGACAACATAAGCAACTTATGATACAAAAATATGAGAAAAACAAAAAACTATTATTTTTTTTATAAAACTATTTTTTCAAATAGTATTAAAAAATATGAGCACGATGCGCCCTCTAACGTTAGGTAAAATATCGCTAATACTGTTTATTAGCGATATATTACCTACCGCTAGATGGCGCAGTGCACTCAACGCTTCTCAAACTTTTCTTCATTAAATACAATTTATAAATTTGACAAAGAAAAACAATTTTTAAAATAGGTTTTTTTGCTTTTTCCAAAATTTTATATCCAAAGTTGCTTACTTCGTCGTACTGTTTTACCCACTTCAATAGATGGCCTCCATTAGTTCACACCCTGTATACCAAAAACTTCAAAAATTTTATTAAAATAGATAGGTACCTCTAGGCAGTTTTTGACAATTTCCGAAGAAGCGACTTTTTGGTTTTATTTCCATCTTAAAAATGATTATGCAATTAGGAACTGTCTTTTCAGATAATTATAATTAAATAACGAAATAATACGAAACTTTTAGGTAATAATAATTAAACTATGTATTATACTACGAAAAATACGAAACATTTTTAAAAATGGCGTATTGAGATGGAGAGGTCGATATCACCCAATGCCAGTACCGAATTCAGAATCTGTTTTGAGGAGGGGCAGGGCGTATGTTGGGGAAGAAGGGTGGTGGGGAGCGAAGCTCCCTCCCCCCAGCTTTACCGTAACGCAGCGCTAATTTTTGATATCTAATTCCAAAAAAAAATTATATTGAACCTATTCCCTTTTAAAAAAAATGGTGCAATTACTGTCTTTTAAAAAATTATTATTATTTTATCGATATATAGATATAAAAAATACGGAACTTAAAAAATAGGTGAGGTCAATATCGCCCAATGATCCCAAAATTGTTTTTAAGAGGAATTCAACGAATTGGGGAGGGGGGGCGGGGGGGGGGGGGGGGGTTAGAACCATTCCTCTGTACCATGGATAGTTTTCCCAATTTTAAGAATAACCACATTTATATTTACTATGATGTGCTTACTCATAATAACAGTAACTACGATGAAAACAGCAAATTATTAAAGGGTCTACCCCCACCCCACCCCTCCCCTCTCGTAGAAAGATGAAAAGTTCGTAAAGAATAATAAACAAAATCAACGAATACCTGTTTCGTTCCGTTCGTAACGGATAGTTAAAAATAATTACCATTTTATTGGAATAGTCCGCGTTCAAAACGGCGGAGAGGGACTTCTCTCAAACAACTTCCGTTTTGTCAACATAATAATGGCCGCCCGGCAACGGGAAACTTTCAAGAGCCGCTCATTTGTGTTTGTCGACTCGGTCGCCAATCTCATACTAGAATGCAGGGGCGTGCCTAGTTTTTAAACTATACTAGTTAAGCCCCGAGAGAATTGAATGAAAATTGCTGATTGTTACATTTGATATAAAAACTAATTAATTTTCAGTGAATTGCAGTAGGAAAATGACTTCTTCGTCTTTTTATAGCTAGAGCGACTGTTATGCGTTGCCAATTTTATTTAGGCAAGGAATATATTTAGATAATATGAATTTACTGCTTGAAGTTTTTAGCGCCCGATGCTTTAGCGATTTTGCAACCGCCGTTGTCCGTAGTAGAATGTCGGTGAATATCTGCTGTTGTTACTGCGCAGATTATAACAAATACTAAAACCACGCATATCCACAAATGTAAATTTTAAGGGGTCGATAAAAACTGAATATAACTAAATTGGAGCAGCTATATATGCAGCTAACGCATTTTTCTTTCGTCTTCACTGAGGAAAATATAACCCTGTAATAAACGGAAATATGCATGTTTCAAAAAGTATTACTTATATAACATGTACTGTGGTCCACACGTATGTATAAACATAACACGCAACCATGTCACGGACATGCTAAATTCGCCGCACATTCATTACGGCGCACAACGAGATCTTGTTTTTTCCATAACAGGATGTTATTACAAACGTAAGGATATAGTCAGTTACAAGAATCACGTTGAAACTACATTATATCGTTATTTTCGTATTACCCGTACGGAGGATGGTAAAACATAATCGAGTAATAAAATTTTAAGAAAATTCCTTGTAATTCAACAAAATTACGATTGGAACATCATTACTTTGTAAAATCTGTAATAGCAACATGGTAATTTAGAAAGAAATCCAATATTTTTCTCAGTGTACTGATGCTTAACTAGTTGGTGCACAAGATCCGTTTTAACATGGATACGCAGCCTATGTGTGGGTGACTATAATACGACAATGTCAAAAGCATGTGTTATTTTGGCATTTTACCATTCAAATAATATATTTATTCTCTTTTATCTGATAAGAAAATATAGAAATCTGGCCAAGAAGCCGACAAAATTCGAACACGTGCTACGAGGTCTAGATATCAAAGCTATACGTACATAAGTTTGCTCTAGCATTGTCACGATATCTCTTTCCGCCCTTTGACATTTTGATACAAACATATTTCAGAATACAAGATACAGAACGAATCGTCTGAACGAAAATAACGAATAGGCTCTCCACGCCCGCTACACCCTTTGATGTGCAAAGGCCATAGAAAAACGTGCTTAATCTTCCGCCCGGTATTTTTTGAGCGGAATCCCAATTTGGCGCAGTACCCGCCCCTATTCTGTAAGATCAGCCGTTTTCATCAGTCGGTCTATCTTGCCCCGCGAGCAGGAAGGTAGCGACTAATCAGGAGCCCTTAAGCTAGATGTGCATAGCACCTTGGCAGAAAAAATACGCAAAATCACAATAAACGTGGTCTATAATAATTATAATAATGATTTAGTTAATTGTAAAAGGACATTTTTAAAAACAAGCTTTTATTAAAATGCTCTGTTCCGAGCCAACATAATCGAACTTTAAATGGGCTATCATAATTGAATGCTTTAAATTTTATTTGTTTATGTGCTGTTGGCCGTTGAGGAGCCCCTCGTCGGGAGCCAAGCCTGGGTGCAGCAGCCATATCATAGTGAAATTTAGAACGGGCTATCATAATTGAATGCGTACACAAAATTGTGTGTCTGTGCTTTTGACCGTTGAAGAGTAGCCTCGTCAGGAGCCGATCCTGGGTGTAGAATCAGATCATGTTCACCATAAAATGCATTGTCATCGTAACTGAACTAACATGTAAAATTTCAAATTCATAGTATAAGAGGAAGTGGTTCTATTTCAGTTTGCAAGATTTGACCTAAACAAACTGACAGACTGACAAATATTACAAGGTTAATAAAAGATGGTAAAAATATAACATAATGAAAGAACTATAAATTAAGCGCTTTAAATTAAAAATAGTACCAGAAATCGTAGCACGGTTACCGACTATATCCTTCTATCCGTGTCGGCTATAGCGACTGCATTGTAGATTCTAGTGACTTCTTTAGTCTTCTCAGAGTCCATTGTTCGGAAGCAGTCAAGTGCGCAGGCTATATTATAGTGCACAGGTGGGCGCGCGACCACGGGTGCACTCTCTCTTCCTCCCTCTTCTGAACCCGATGGAACGGAGACCGTTACGACCAATTTACGTTACGACCAACAGGTTACCGACTATGTTGCCGTGAAGGAAGTCACAGAAGCAAGCGTGCAAGCGCGTCACTATTTGGACGTCCTCCGCTGACGCAGATATTCAAACGTTCACGAAATATCACAACCCCCTTGCGCCCCCCACTCCTCATCCGTGTTTGTTACCCATAACTTACTCACTTACCTCGCTCCCTGTACCCGCAACGCCTAGCCACTAGTGCGCTTAGTGTTCTAACTCGGTATACTGTGCCACAAAACAAAATATACAGAAAACGTCCAGATTCAAGCGAATTTGGAATCGTCTTTAAAAAAGGGCCTGAAGAATAAAATAAACAAAACGGAAATTTCTGACCAGAACACAATATCGAGAAATAAAACAGAAAATAAAGGCAGAAGAACAGGAGAAATACTAGGTGATAAATAAAACAGAAACGAAAGACTGCACGAAACAATTTACTCTGAAAATCTGAGTATAAAAAATCTGAGTATCCAAAACCAAATTACATTTCCAAATTATAATTTGTAGACCTGTTAGAGATATTAATTAAGGAGACTTTCATATTTATTTATCGGGAAGTAACATAAGCTTTATGGATTCACTGAAAAAGAATGGCTATTGTATCGTTTCAATATATTACAGATACTTTATAAACTTCAAATTGATCGCAGCAACAACTGAAAAAAATCGAATAAATATTTAAAAAATATTGACATCATCCATTAACACAAACAATAGATAACATCGATTCTTTGTAGGTTTGATAACATTGATTCATACGATGCGATATGCCCAATAATCGAAATGTTCTGCGACATAACATCGACGTAACGTCACAAGAACTTCATAAGACTAACGGACGATCATATTGAAAATGTCTAAAACATGAAAGTAACCTCGATTAAATTCAGAGGTAAATGGAAACTTTGACATAAATGTTATTTGCGCCCATTTTTCTTATATGTTATTATATATTTCCTATATAAGTAGAGTTGTCAACTACAACGGGCGAACCCATCACCTCAGGAAGTTTTAAAGATTAGTCGTTCTATCTCCCTGAAGTGAGCGCAGAAGACTTGGACAAAACAGTCAACCGTCAAGCTACGCCACATGCCCGTAAGAGACCAACGCCTTAAACGCGAGATAGCCAGGAGTGTTACCCAGCGGGCTTACACTCACGCCCTTACTTCCAATTGCGACCAGATTACTCCATTCTATCGATTGGTTACGAGTTCGAGGTCGCTTGCGCGGACCTCTCCCTTACGAAGCGGTGAAACGGTTTATACCGAATCTATAATATCGCGGACCACGGCATCCTTTGCTCGGCTGTTCACCCAGGATCGGGTAGCCGATGGTCGTTTTAAGAGCAGTCGCCGTAAGGTCCGCAACCACCCCCGCTCTATAGGAAACAGTACTGCTTCCAGACTCCCCCGACTGTTAGTCAGAGTGCATAGTCGATTGGCTTACGCCGCACGGTGCGCAGACCGTCCAGGAGCGCCAGAAGGTTGATTCCTATGGGAAACTAGCCCTAAGGCCAGAGTCCTGCGCGGGCTCGCACTTCATGCGTGGAGGCCGCCGGATGGGTGTTGACACGTGAGTGTGACCAACCCTGAACAGAATGGGTCTTCGCGGCCAACAATATTTCTTATATAGTGTTAGTTTGATAAGATAAAAATAAGATATTATTATTGTGGGTAACATTTTAGTTCAATGTGAAACCTCCATATTGGTGCGTTCGCTTTCTAGGATTAGGTGACGAATCGTTATTACACAAGGGGATGTCCCAGAAGACTTATACACATAGGTACATTGACATACATGCATCGAACTGAGACTAATAGCAGAGTTATTGACAAATCTATATCATATGTTTTATATAGTCACAATTTAATTATTTAAATTATATAAAATATATTTTAAAAATCTTTCTATTATAACTGTCTGTTTGCGATTTAACTTTTCATGCGTTTCTTTTGTTGATAGCTTATATTCGATCCACTAAAAAAAGGAATACATTTTTTTATTAAAACATTATTCTACAAAGGAAATAATAAATAAAATAATAATCACGTAAGGTAAACAGGACAACGACAAGCCGACCAGTAACTCTCATAACAGACATTAAAACAGACTTGTACAACCGATAATGAGAACTACCTTTGGACAAAGACACTATATTTACCTAGCGAAGAAACTCCATAACACATTTACCACGCAACTAGGCCAAGCTTCAACCATTCAAAACGACGCTAATTACAAAAGACTGGTAACATTTTGGTTGTTACACTCGACGAGGGAGCACTGTGAGTCGTTAGTAACTAACGTTATTAAATAGGTGCACAGATGATTTATATTATTTCTTATTGTTATTATTATCTCATCAGCCTCATATCTGTATTAATATATCTACCATATATTATATCTCATTTATTTTTTATTTTTCATTATTTTGTATTGTAATATATAAACTATAATAGGTATACAATATACACTTGTAGGATTTCCCAAGATTGCAGAAATTACCTATATGCACCCGACAGATGAACGCAGTACTAAATATCACCTTAATACAGGCTCTGCTTCGTGAGGTGATAAAATCCCGCCGAAGCCGCACTTATTATGTACGACTTATTTGTATGTACGACGAAATCATTTAAAATATATTATAGAAAATGTAATCATGTAATAATAGGGATAAATAAAGAAATCGATAAATAATAGTAAAAACCCCTTTTTAAAAAACGAGCTTTTATTAAATTGCTCTGTCCCGAGCCCACCCTGGGTGCAGCAGCCATATCATTATAAAACTTAGAACGGGCTATCATAATTAAATGCGTATACAAAATTTTATTTCTGTGCTGACTACCGTTGAGGAGTCCCCTCATTGGAAGCCAACCCTGGGTTCAGCAGCCCTGTCATGGTCAAATGTAGGACGGGCTCTCATAACTGAATGCACAGAATTTTGTGCATGTCATGTTGACCGTGGAAGAGTATCCTCGTCGGGAGCCGATCCTGGTTGTAGAATCGGGTCATGCTCACCATTAAAAATGCATTGCCATCGGAACTGAATCAATGCGTAAAATTTCAACTTCATAGGTTAAGACGAAGTGGTTCTAATTCAGCTTGCAGGATTTGACCTAAACAAACATGCATAATAAATAACATACATTGCAAGGTAAATAAAAGCTTGTTAAAAAAATTAAATCATGAAGCATACAATCTGTATTAAAGCATATTTTTTGCTGGATGACCTTATGCATGACTGTATTTTTAATTCATACATATTAATAGAATATATTGTAGCATATTATGGAGTGTTGGTCTCAAGATTAACTTTTGACATGTATTTGGAAAACATCGCATGTCAAAATTGATCATCCCACAGAAAATATATGCCGAAGCAAAAATTAAAAACCCATATAAATACAAAAATGTTAAAACTCGTATACCGAAAAGACTAACGCGTTTTAGAATTTAGCTATTTAAATAAATTAATCGACGTCGAATCACAAATTAAGAAGAACCTCTTTTAATTCAACTAGGGCGGGTTATTACCAGTGAAACAAATGAATATATGTACATGTATGTATATGATTTTAGGATGTAGGATGTAAATCAATTAAACACTAAATTACTCCTAAATACCCATGCACCAGATACCAGTCATCTGTTTGGAGCTATAAATACTACAAAAAAAAACCAATGGGACTTCTCGGCGAAATGTATTGCATATATACATTTACTGTAAAAGGTCTCTGATAATAACATACCTAATTAATGAAGCGATTTCGATGTAAGTAGGTTTATACGTCAATTTGATATATTCATAGTAATACTAATTTACTTATCAATCTATCAAACTGTAATTTATGCTATCGCCCTTCTAACGGTAGAATACACCTCCGAATGTTGAAATTTCTCCAAACTCATCAATCTTCCAATTACCCAGCTAATTACTCATCGTAAACAAGGTGGAAGTGAAGGTGACTGCGCATATCCCATTGGAACTTAATAGTGCTTTCAGCCTTTGCTACGCCGCTATACTCACAGGCTTATGCCAATTTAATATTTTCAACTACGAATATAATATTTTTTATACATGACAAGCAAGACTGTTTACATAAGTGTTTTTGAACCTTTTTAGGATAGCAATTCCCTTTTTGGTAAAAAAAACTTACGCGACCCCCCTTAGACTGAAATTAGTTCTCTTGACCCCACTTATCTCTTCCAAAGCTGTACCTGTAATCATTTAAATATTTTTTGTTTTGTAAAAACAATGGTGAAAACCACATTACTATTAACTTTTTTTCACTTTCGAATCTGTACTAACCTGTTTTAGTTTTGTAAAAGAAATAGCAGAAAAACACCTAATAAATATATAAAATCGAAGACTATCGCGGTTGTTTGACATTATAAATAGGATAGAAAACGAATTTACCGCGTGAAATTTGTAGGACCCGACGCGACGTTTCGGTGACGTTGCAGCCGCCGTTGTCTAGGGTAGACTGAAGAGCTGTCAGTCCGTTGTTTTGCGGGTAGACCGCAAACCGCTGCCGCCACTGCGTAGGTTATAACGGTGGTGGGGGGCCGGGCTCGGAGCGCGGGAATTTTTAAAATCCGTCTTGCACACAACACTCACTGTATCCTGTTTTACGTCTTTGCGTTCGGCGTTCGGCGGCGGGAACATTTTAAGAAGATGTTCCCGCCGCCGAACGCCGAACGCAAAGACGTAAAACAGGATACAGTGAGTGTTGTGTGCAAGACGGATTTTAAAAATTCCCGCGCTCCGAGCCCGGCCCCCCACCACCGTTATAACCTACGCAGTGGCGGCAGCGGTTTGCGGTCTACCCGCAAAACAACGGACTGACAGCTCTTCAGTCTACCCTAGACAACGGCGGCTGCAACGTCACCGAAACGTCGGGTCCTACAAATTTCACGCGGTAAATTCGTTTTCTATCCTATTTATAACCTAATAAATATGTTTTTCTCCCGAAGCTGTAAATGTTAGCATATTATACAATAAATATTTTGTAATATTTTCGATTTTTATTTTTGGAGCGACCCTCTGAAAGTCTCTGCGACCCCCTAGGGCCGTAGGGGGTCGCAACCCACTAGTTGAAAAACACTGGTTTACATGACATACATGACAAGCCTGTTGGTTCTAACACTGTCATTGCCTATTCTAGACTATACTGATGTTTACTACCTTGACGTAACCCAAGCCATCTTAGACAAATTGGAGCGTATCAAAATGTGTAAATTAAGTATATCTATAATGCGAGAAAATGTAATCACTTTTCTGAGTATAGAAGCAAACTTCACTGGCTTCGAATACATAAACGTAGAAACCTGAATATTCTTTCTCTGTTTACACGACTGCCCAACAAATAAGGAGTATAATGTGTTCAGGGTTAACCTATTTTTCCGTTTCTTTATTTCATCAAAACTTCTAAATGCTTGAAGCGATTTGGAGATGTACTATGTTGTAAGAATTATTATGTCATCCCAGGTATCATAGAGTACCTTAACTATCTAAACACCATTAAAAAGTTATCTAAATGTCTGAATGTCCAAATGTGAATAAATTGTCATATGTAGATATATCGCGTTTAATACAAATGGAAGGTCAGATTGAGTACATTCCTGAAACATACATGTATATATATATATATATGAATAGACACATGAACCAGAAATATGACATAGAAAAACCGCAGAAATATGTATACATAAATACAATAGTTCACTTTCTGTAACGGCAGTCGTGTTTTTTATTCTTTTTAATATATATACTTGTTTATATCAACCTCAAAAATTCCACCGCTTCCCCCTACCTAAGCAAAAAAATTACCTGCTTAGAAAGTCGTGGTCTCCATCCCCTACAAGTCATGATAGCGAAATTACGATTCCTATTCATAATTCTTCTTTCTTTATATATTTATTCACTATTAGACTGTTAGCCTATGGAACCAGCTCCCGACCAATATTAGAAACACACCAACAGTTTCTACTTCGAGGATATCTGAAAAAGCATTTTATGTCCTTAATGCCCCGTTACCCTTCATCTCATCCCATCCTGTACTGTGTTCCGCTCCTTGCGGATATAGTCTAAGTCTTATTTGATTTAA
Organism: Micropterix aruncella; assembly: GCA_944548615.1. Lineage (NCBI taxonomy): Eukaryota > Metazoa > Arthropoda > Insecta > Lepidoptera > Micropterigidae > Micropterix > Micropterix aruncella. The sequence goes on from OX155960.1 coordinate 1,709,962, forward strand.
TGGCGTTTTTCTTATTTGATTAAAATCTGTTATTAATTAAGTGTTTTGTTTATTTTACTGTACTGGCCCCTAAAATACTTTCAGTTTGGTGTTAAAATATTGTAATTTAAGCAATAAATCAGCCTGTTGCATATTTTAATTTGAAATGTGCAATTAAGAATTTCAATCTATCCATCTATCCATCATGAAGATGAATATTGTGTTTCTCCGGAAAATAGTGAGAGATCAGGTCGTTATAAGGGAGACTTTGAAGTGCCGAAACGTCTAACGTCTTTTGGACAACGTCACTACAGCTTTCTCGCTCCAAGAATGGTTAATATCATGAGTAGAAAGGACCTATTGGGAACTAGCAGCAAACAACGAAAACATCACCTTACATTATGGTTAATAAACCTTGGTAGGAGAGGGACAGAGAAAACATTTATCACAATTTTAAAATAAATAAAATTATGTTAAAAAAAAAATTTTTTTTTGTTATACACATATTCAACAATGATTATTATTTATTATTATAATTTATTATTTAGTAATACTTGTTTATAGTTGTATTATTATTTTGGTGTAGTGTGAATTTAACTTAACTTGATTCAGATTTTTTATTTTTTATTTGTATTTTGGAAGTTATGTAGTTTATAATCATTTGTATTGGTGTTCTTCTTAGAACAGGCTCTGCCTAGTTAGGAGCAACACAATCAATGTTAAGTGCTAACGGTGTATTTTTTTTGTGGACTAATAAATAAATAAATAAATAAATCTATTCGCTTTTCTTCGCTAGATTAGTGATAAATCTACTAGTACTGCTTTAAATGTTTAGAAGAGGGTGACATATTCAAATGTTTTCGTACGCGGGATGCCAGATTTGAACCCAGATGGTAACTGAAGGGTTTTAACGCGATAGTACCAGTATGAAAATGACATATTTATCATAGGATATGTCATCCACTGACGGCGACGCCGCCCGCAGGCCCAGCCGGGGTATTTTGCCTGTCATACGATACGCTCCACTGGCCTTATATAACGTGTAATTACTTGCTCGTCAATATACGTTATTCTGTACTAGAAGCAGTGTAATTTTATGTTTGATCCTGGCCATACATTAGCCTGTTGGAGGGTGAAGCAGACAAACAAAATATTTTAAAGTAGCCAAGGAGTTATGCCGAATATAATAATAATAATAATAATATAAAACGCTTTATTCGTAAGAAAAAGCGAAGTCATTACCTGCAGGCGAAATTTAGAGCTAACCTAAACAATAGTATGAGCATTATTTGCGAGTAGATGCTAACTTACCCTATATAAAGAGTATGACAAATACAAAAAAGTAGGATAGAAAGAAATATATATATTTAACTCTTTGTGGGCACATGCTGTGCCACACCAAAATAAATGCTAAGGTTTTAAAAGAAGGAGAACTGAAAGATAAAGGGAATTTATGAGGAAGATTTCAAATGTTCTCTGAGTCTGTTTTTAAAGCTTGTTATTATACTTGTATGCTTGGCGCGGTTCTCACATTTTCCGGCAAAGCATTCCAAATACGGTCTCCATGCACAGTGTAAGAGAATGAGAAAAAGTCAGTGCTGTGATCGTGGATAGAGAGTAGCGGATTATCTTTTGATCTCAGGGGTTTTCCATGAGCCGAGAGTGCAGTAAATCTGCCGGTGAGATGATTGGGAGCGACGCAAACCAAGATCTTGAAAACATACAAAGAACTCTCATGTCTCTTTTTTCCCGGGTCGACAGCCAGTAAAGCTTCTCTCTGTACTCCGAGATGTGGTCAAATTTTCTTAGGCCATGGATATAACGAATGCAGACATTTTGGAGATGCTCAACTTTAGTGAATAACTCCCCTGTGATTTCGAGAAATGCGACAGAATATGTTGTTAGGTTGGGATTATGATTGTTTATATATTATATTTTTTTTTTTAATAATTTCGTCGAGGTACACAAAAACATACCTACGTTATAATTATCATTATTGATAGTAGATTGACAAAAAAAATAGTGGAGAAGCAATTTAACAATGTATTATTCTATGTTTGTGTCTATGATGAGAGAGTCCTCAGTTTCACTAAAGAAGAAATGTTTTTCTTTTCGCTCTGAATATTTTTGCGTAGATGTCAGATTAGAGAGGTAGGAGATAGAGATTTGACGAGGGTGCAGCTTTAAAAACAGTAGAATCGATTATTTAAAAAATGCCATAAAGTCACATTTTGCAGAACATAACTTTTCCTTAGATTTGGGTATAAAAACCATGCTACATACGTTTTCAATCGAAAGCCAAATAAAAGTCGGATCGTTAATGGTACAAATGCCACCACAATTTCCGAATCATTTCGATAACACCCCAACTTCTAATAATTACGAGTTTTAGAACGTAGTTTATATTCATTATTTTCTCAAAAACTAAGCTAACCTAAACTATGATGTAATCGAAATTTAAAAGTTTATACAAATCAAACAAGAATAGAGACTAATATAAAATCGAAGACTGTCGCGGTTGTTTGATATTATAAATAGGATAGAAACGAATTTACCGCGTGAAATTTGTAGCACCCGACGTTTCGGTGACGTTGCAGGCGCCGTTGTCTAGGGTAGACTGAAAGAGCTGTCAATCCGTTGTTCCGCGGGTAGGCCGCATACCGCTGCCGCCCACTACCAGAATACATTGGTTTACTTTACGTAAGCAGGGTCCGTATACGCAGTCTTTATTTTCTAGGACTGGTGAAATAATAGTACTGATTGATTATGAGAATCCTAATAATGTTGAAGGTAAGGTCACTGATTATATATGGTATAATATTGATCAATGCGATAGTACGTTTTGGCAGCTTGGATTTTACTACGGAGCGAAACACGTAGCTGTGCACTCATAGTTCCAAAAATTCATTAATTTTCTCTTATGTCTAATATGACGGCGTTCGTGGTATAGCCGTATGGTGGAGCACTATAGATGACACTCTAAACACACCTATACAGTATCCTATCTCGAAATAAAATGATAATATAATAACAAACGATTTTTAAAATCACAACTTTTATTATTTTAGTTATATAAATATGTATTTTTATTTATTTAGTAAACAGGATTTATTGGTATACACGTAACTATTACGCACTTTAATGCTCAGATAGGATATAAGTAGGTACTCTACCTCTCCGTATTATTTCTGTGGTGTAATCATCCTTATAAAGAAATGGGATACATGACACTAATAATTGATTGTTTCGAAATCGGGTTCTCGAAATCAATACTTTCTTTATCTCTCTCCCAAGAAGTGCCTCTCCATTACTGGAGGTTGGCCGTTAGCTCTTAAAACTATTTTCGGTCCTGCGGCATCCGGAGTTGTACCGTACTGGTGATCCCGGTCCACTCTCTGACATTGCACAGCCACGAATTTTTCCTCCTTCCACGACGCCGTTTACCCTAAATTTTGGCCATAAATATCAGGTGGAGTTTTGGCCATAATATAAATTTTGGCCATAATATAAATATATCTGTCATGCCGCAGCGCGTGCCCCTGATATTCGACCTTGCACTTTTAGAGGGTTTGCAATAATTTTCGGGTCGTACCAGCACTCTGAAGAACTTTCTCATTGCTAACTTTACGGGGGTAGTTGTCTACCTTACGGCGACTGCTCTTGAAATGACCATTGGCCATCCGATCCCGGTTCAGAGTCGGGTAAAGGACGCCTTGGTCCGCGACAGATTCGGTGCACTCCGTTTCACCGCTTCGTAAGGGAGAGGACCGCGCAAGCGACCTCTAACTCGGAACCAATCGAGAGACCGGAGAAATCTGGTCACAATTGGTAGTTAGGGCGCGAGTGCCGCCCGCCAGGTAACATACCTGGCTACTCGCGGTCTCTAACGGGTTGTGGCGTAGCTAGATATCGGATTTGTTATGTCCAAAGTCTTCTACGCTCACTGCACGGTCGATAGAACGATGAATCGTTAAAACGTCCTGCGGTGACGGGTTCGCCCGTTGTGGTTGACATCTCAATATGCTAACTTTACGGGCCCAGCTCATATGGAGCATTCGACTGTAGCACCACATATCAAACTCTTCTAGCCGCCCGTCTGTTGTCTTCTTTAATGGTCCACGCTTCGCTGCCGTACATAACCACTGACCATATGTAGCATTGCAGGATCCGAGTATTGAGTCTTAGATTGATTTGCCGACAACACAAGTTTTTCTTATTTTATTAAATGAAGCACGGGCGATTTCTATCCGGGGCTTAATTTCTTGATCGGAGTCCCATATATTTTCATTCACCAATGCACCGAGATATTTGTACTGCTGGACCGGCTCAAGAACTATACCTTTTACCGATATAGTAGGTTGTAAATCAGGATCCCTGGTAATAACCATGACTTTGGTCTTCAAAATATTCATTGACAAGCCAGCCTTATTGACTTCCTTTATAAAGATCCATTAATTATCAATGTTTTTAGAGATGTCCAAATAAATTGCTACTAGTTTCGACGAACAATGCTGTCAGTGCCACCTGCATGTCGCCGGCGCAGAAGGGTTGCCTAAACATGCTATGGCGTTGAGCAATCTAATACCATATATAATCAATGGCAAGGCATACGTAAAAGTGTAATCCACGATTACGAGCAAAGACTACGCGAGTGATGGCTATTTAATTTAATCTATAGCAATGTCGTATGACTTACAGAGTTTATTTAAACACACTTTGTTGGAAATTAATGAAAAGGTACGAAGACTTAATTCTACGATATCTTACAAGCAAATTAGACAAATTATATTTCCCAAATATATTTTTAAAAATAAAACTACAGTAATGTATTTTTTTTAAAAGCTGTATTCGGTAAAAATCAACAGATTATGAACAGATAAGGAGAATTTCAAAATTGTATATTTTGTGTGATAACGGTTTACATATATGTTATATTATATTATTATTATTATTATAAAGTACATTTACAGTGCAAGGTAATAATAATAATTATATCTATATATCACGTATTTCGTTTATAAAACTCTATACTTTATTTAGCACGAGTACAGAATCATAGCGCTCCGTTACAAGTTTGATAGGTTGGTTATTTTGGCTACCAACCCAAATTGGAAAAGTACGTCAGTCAGATTATTTCGCAACGTGGATGCAAGAGATATTGATAGTATGCAAATCCACATTCAGACAGAAACCTATGTATAAAACGAAATACATCACAATTGAAAGCATCCAATGAATGTAATGCAACGAAAACCAAACCAATATACCAAAAGCTGTTAATGTTAAAAAATACGTCATTTTATGAATAATATTTCTTTTTTAAATTAGTGCAAAATAATTTTATTATTGCATTATTTATTACAAATGAATTCGAAACAAATTATGCTGAATGCACGCAGGCCTTTTCTAACATATAAAACGATTTTCCGTTATGTGTCTTCGTCCATGCTTTCTTTATGCATGTTATAGAGTGTTCCAAAAGGTATTTTCAATCGTCCCGATATCTTGCAAAGAAAAGATTCCCTTCAGCAGCAGCATCTAAGCTACTTCCAAGTTATCGACAGAGCACTCGCAGTAGGCTCGACTGCCGAGTATCCGTTTTCATCATCCATCCGATTATATTGTCCTAGCGTATTTCTGTAACTAAATTTAAAATATATATTAACTGCATTCGTAAATATCAAATAAACAACTTTAGTCAATGTTCATCATTTAACTGATGTTGCGCCGGGCTATGATCAAAGTTAGCCCTTGAAACACGAATAGATGTTTGGATAGAACCTATCGATCTTAAATATTAATAAAACGAAATGAATGACCTTTCTCAAGGCAATCACTGAATAATCAACTTTAAAATCAGGTAAAGAAAAAGTGGTTTAGTTGCCCCAGGAAGATAGACGCTCCATACGTCAAAATTAAGACTTGCAAACATGAAACGTTCGCAGGTAATTCTTTTAAGCTAATTACAACCCCTGCCCCTCTAGTGTTTGAGCGGCAAACGCTAAGATTGCACTTGTTCCCTGTGTAAAAATAAAGTTTGACGACGGCTCTGATGCAACTATCCCATTTTTACCCTATAATGCGTCAATCATTCATCGAAATACAAGATTGACAGTGTACAAATTAAGGTACGGCGTCCTCTATCAAGTATTTCAGTGTAATGTTGGAACAATAGACTGCGCTGGATCATCTAAATAATTTTGAGGCAACGCTGAGAAAACTGATGTATTACTTCAGGAGATTGCGAAATAAATAAAACTCAATTACGCTAGCAAGTATATATATTAAAAGGATTTTAAAAAATGAACTACTGAATATATAAATATTTCTATTACGGTTTCTTTATGAAATATTTGTGGTTTATGTATTTACCCCTATAGATACATATTTCTTTTCGAAACGTACTTGATCAGACCTTTCGTTTGACACTATACAAGACATATTTATGTTAATTTATTGACATATGGAGATTTGAACAACTATTTACTATTACTGGACAACTAATTACTTTATATTTGGACAGTTAAGGTAGGTACTTTATGACACTCGAGATGACATGGCAACCTAACAATGCCATGCACTTTTAAATCGGTTTGTGCCTTTAGAAGTTAAGGTGGAATAAAGAAACGGAAAACATACATAGATGAATTAGAAACACCTTACACTCCTTTTTTGTTGGGCAGTCGTGAAAAAAGTGTCTACCTTATAAAGCGTCACCCTTTATAAAGCGCAAAACCAATACTAAGTGTTATCATTAAAAAACCGCAAACATATTCTTATGATGTCCTTTTCCGGGAGAAAACTTTATTATGTATGACACAAATATTGTACTGGTGATTCTTACTAAGTTCCAACGCAAGTTAGAAGACTAATAATAAAGACAGGTGAGAAGTTTCAGCTAGATTAGTTTTGCAGTAACTTTTAGGAGATACACATTTGGCCAATACATCTATTCTTATCTTGCCAACAATTTAAACAAATGTCTACCACTGAACCTCAGTGATATTAATATTTCGAATATATTTAAAATAATTGAGTGCAAACCTTCTAAATGCACGATTACAGACACGCACTGAAACACTGGTTCCCGTCATATCACCGAAGTTAAGCAGCGTCAAGCGTGGTCAGTACTTAGTTGGGTGACCGTCTGAGTTATTAAAGCCGGCTGCCTATAACAAAATTGTCGTTAGACAATAAGTTAAGATGGGTTAAAAATAAAAAGCATGAAATTAAACAAAAATATTTTGAAGTTTCAGAACCAATGGACACACGTAAAACAGATGGATATATTTTTTACTATTTTTTTTAACTTTCCCATGCATTTGTAATATTTTGTAGTTAAAGATAACTTATTTGTTTACTTAAAAAAATTAGCTTTCGGCGAACCTTGTACTTCCGGCAAAAATGTACTTCCCAAAATAGGATCACTTTCTAGTGCGTGTATTCCAAATAATAAGGCTAAATTATTATAGTCAGATGGACGAAAAACGTAGTTTGCTTTAGATTTAGGAAAATATAACGAGTATTTATTATCTTGAAACCAGACAGCTAATTTATTTATTGCTTCATTGATCCTTCGTGCAAACACGCCACTGTGTTTATAGCTAAATATAAGGGATGTGTCGTCGACGAATAGAATGATTTCATCATCTACGGATCTGATGACAACAGGGACGTCATATATATATATATATATATATATATATATATATATATATATATATATATATATATATATATATATATATATATATATATATATATATATATATATATATATATATATATATATATATATATATATATATATATATATATATATATATATATATATATATATATATATATATATATATATATATATATATATACATATATATGACGTAGCGTTTACTAATTTTATTTTACTGCGAATCATCGTCATATGAACGGATTATTTACAAAACCTTATCAAATATAAAAATATTATACAGTTTTTTAACCATGTTTGTTTATACATTTGCTAATGTTATACAATTTTATACAAGTTTACCTTATTTTGATATTATTATATAGTCTTTAGTATAAACTTCTCTGCCAGAAATTAAGATTGAAGTATCTTCTTTCATTTCATTGTGCATTGGAGGTTTTTTATTTTTATTTCGATTCAATGGCTCGTTGATAACTAACGCAGCCTAATAATGTCATATTTTAAATGTTGGAAACGTACGAAATTTTGAATTATTTCGAAACGTCATCCTCCATTTATGAAACGGCCTTTGCCGATGTGATCAAAGTGTTTTATTTTAGTTTTTTCGCTTTAATTATCCTCAATTGGAGGCATTTTGTGTTGCATAAAGGAAAAAGCTCGATTTTTGAGATATATGGATGATGAGTGATCGTTCGTCGACGGTAAAGGGACCCATAAACTAACATGCACAATCGAAAGTCGTGCACATCCGTAAGTATATCTCATTCAAACATAAGCATTTCCCAATAATGAAAGGGCACTTATGTGCCCTTTCATTATTGATAATTATTGATAAAGTGGCCTTTCATTATTTTATCATTTCATTTATTTAGTAATAAACATAATTTCAATTTGAATATATATATATATATATATATATATATATATATATATATATATATATATATATATATATATATATATATATATATATATATATATATATATATATATATATATATATATATATATATATATATATATATATATATATATATATATATATATATATATATATATATATATATATACGATAAAGGGAAAGGGGCCGAGTATAGATCCTTGGAGTACACCTTTGGAAATACGTTGGATACTTTTGCTACTTCTGATTTGCGTAATTCGGGTACGACCTTGTAAGTAGGACTGCAAGACTTCTAGTTATATATTCCTTAAACCGTAATATTTTGGTTTAACTAGTAGAACGGAGAGCTCTACACAGTCAAAAGCCTTGGAGAGATCACAGAAATGCCAACTGTGTTTTTACTATAGTCAAGGCTTAGCAGTGTTTCCTATGTGACACTAGCAATGGCCTCTTGTGTTGAAAGTTACTTTTTTAAACCAATTTATTTCATTCGGGTACGACCTTGTAAGTAGGACTGCAAGACTTCTAGTTATATATTCCTTAAACCGTAATATTTTGGTTTAACTAGTAGAACGGAGAGCTCTACACAGTCAAAAGCCTTAGAGAGATCACAGAAATGCCAACTGTGTTTTTACTATAGTCAAGGCTTAGCAGTGTTTCCTATGTGACACTAGCAATGACCTCTTGTGTTGAAAGTTACTTTTTTAAACCAATTTATTTCATACTGAGATTATCAATTTTTTAAATAAATTAGTCAATTTCGTGAGAATAACTTTTCCAAGAATCTTACTAAAACTGGCAAAAAGTCATATAGGGCGGTAATTATCCACGTTTTCTCAATATACTTTATTAAATATAGGTATCACTTTCGCCATTTTAAATTCGGTGGGAAAGAAACCATATTCCAAACAATGGTTTAAATTAACCCCTCAAATGAATGGCGATTAGCTCGGGTTGCCTACGGCAAAATGTATATAAATTTATATTTACATTTACATTTACATTTACATAGAGCGGGGTTTACTATAGAGCTATAGCATTACTATAGAGCGGATTACTATAAAGCGGCGCACATTTACATTTATATTTACATTTATATAAATTTATATACATTTTGTATACATTTTGCCAAGGCATCCCTTAAGGGACGCCTCACATTTGAGGGGCTGACAGGTTTTCTGCGATCCCAGTAGTCGGAGATATTCCTCAGATTAGTTTGTTTTTTATATTTGATAGATTCAGCAATTTTGTGTGCCTGAATACACCAATGCTTTTCGGTTTCTATTACAATACAGTAAGTCTTAAATAAGCTTAATGCTATGCTATGTCCCGTGTTTAAAAACTTAAACTTTTAGGTGTACAACTGAAATAATCGTTAAAATGTTCTGCCGTCGATAATTGGTTGTTCAATGGCACATCGCGCTCAATATCTTTCTTGGTGACATTTCAGGCGGCCCTGACTTTGGTCATCAGAATTATCTAAACTATATTTTAAATGTTTCTGCTTGGCAATTCATACAACTCTATTGTAAGTTTTTTATAGACTTTAATATAATCTAGGACAAAGCTGTCGTTATCTTCTTTTTGGATTTTATGACAATGCTTTTCCTATTGTATTTTATTTCGTTTATATATTTAATTTATTCTTTTCTAATATATTATGTATTTTATTCTGTTTCAAATAATACGAGTACCTAGTTGATATCTTCAGTTGCCTACTTAAATAAGACTGAACTAGACACGTTCGGTCTATAAATTGTGAAGCATAGCATATCCCACCTTATCGGCGCAGCGGGCGGTATTAGCATTTCAGATTTGTCGGAATAGCAACATTTTTGAAAGCAGAGCGGAGCCTCCGATGGCGATTTGCATATCGATGGGTCCGCGGGGTTATTTATGGGGGGGCCGCGATTGCCGGCGAACAGATTTGCGACCGACAAAGGCGCTGACAAGGAACGACTATTCAATGAGATTTGCCGACAAATTGTTCTCCGAGGGAACATAGGAAATACGGGGATTTTTCGCTACATCGATGGAGGATCCCTCAAACACTTCACTCATTGATAAATAAATACATAGGTACATCAATCGTAATACAAATGCTCCATCCAAAACAATTTTAATCGTGGTAACAAACGCAGAATTGTTTCAATAAATTGTAATAAAATGTCTGAAAAAATAATTTTCTATTTTGGTCATACATTTTTTTTAATTTGGTTATTATAAATTATTATTATTTTGTTACTTAATTAAATTTAAGAACGCCAAATAAACTATTACGCAACTATGTTACTAAATCCATAGCAAGAAATTAAACTCAAGTATTATAATATATTTACTGTCAGATGTCCCTTGTGCTTGGGCGGACAATCTATAAACATAGTTACCTTAATAGTTAATACTGCAAAAAAACTGTAAGGTAAAGAGCATTTTTTTCATTACATAGTTAAAACTCCGGTTATTCGCCGGAGTTCATAGTCGATTGGTTAAAGCCGCACAATGCGCAAACCGCCCAATAGCGCCCGAAGGACATTCTACAGGGGGAATTAATCCACCATGCCGTAACACGAGAAAACAGAGTACTTTCCAGGTTCAACTATCTTCGAGGATGCTACCGGATAGAAACTGCACCGCGAGTTGAATCGACCTGAGAAATTGAGCTGGTCTTATTGGCTCAACTGTACAGCTGTCGATCACTCTAACACTTTGGAGCTGTCATCTGCAACGAGCGCACCCGACACCTCAGGCTGTTATAACTGCATAAAAAGTTTTTTTTCAGTCGAGAGGTGATTACATAGAGACTTAGGGCCAACACAGTCCACTGTCTAGCTCCGCCAACATGCCCGTAATAAGCCGACGCCTTTCCGCAAAGCACTGGAATGTAAAAATAGCGGGTTAACCTCATGCCCTTACTACCATATTTGGCTGGATTTCCCCATCTCCTGGTCTGGTCACATATTCTAGGTCGCTTGTGCGGCACCTACTTGAAGTAAGCGGTTACTCAGTTTCAATATTTTGCGGACCGCGACGTCCTTTGCCCGCCATGGTCACTTGGGATCGGGTGGCCGTCGGATCGATTCAAGGGTTGAAGATGTTAGGTCGATGTTTACCCTCCCCTGTGATGGAAAGCATACGTCTTCAGATCCCTCTGGTTATTCACCAAGTGGGGCTTTCTTCATTTGCTCCGTTGTAGTGCTCCAACCGCCCTGTACCGCCCGAGGTATTCCCCTGAATCCGCGATCTTCTGATTCTACTGCCTTCGACTGTAGGATTACAGCCATGTCAGAAGCTCACAGCGGGTCTGACAGGTAAGCCCCTCTTGAGGAGGATACCAGATAAGAGTTGAACCGTAAGTTGGGCAGGTCAGATGTTTGATTGATCTGTTTGACAGAAAGAGTTTGGCCAACACCACCCAAGCTGTACTGAACCATTAGGAACGCGCTCACTACAACAACTAGAACTGTCAACTATAACGGGCGAACCCGTCACCTCAAGAAGTTTTAACGAAATGATCATTCTATCACCCAAGAAGTGACCGTAGAAGACATAGGACAAAAACAGTCCACCGTCAAGCTACGCCACATGCCCGTAAGAGGCCAACGCCTTATCCGCGAGATAGCCAGGAATGCTACCCAGCGGGCTTAGACTCACGCCCTTACTTCCAGTTGCGACCAGATTACTCCGGTCTCTCGACTGGTTACGAGTTTGAGGTCGCTTGCGCGGTCCTCTCCCTTACGTAGCGGCGAAACGGTGTCAACCGAATCTATCGCGGACCACGGCGTCCTTTGCCCGGCTCATCACCCGGAATCGGGTATCCGAAGGTCGTTTCAAGAGCAGTCGCCGTAAGGTCAGCAACCACCCCCGCTCTATAGGAAACAGTACTGCTTCCAGACTGCCCCGACTGTTGGTCAGAATGCACAATCGATTGGCTTACGCCGCATGGTGCGCAGACCGTCCAGAAGCGCCAGAAGATTGACTCCTAGGGGAGACTAGCCCTAATGCCAGAGTCCTACCCTGGATCGCGCTTCATGCGTGGAGGCCGCCGGATGGGTGTTGACCCGGGAGTGTGACCGACCCTGAACAAATAGGTCTTCGTGGCCAACTCAGCAAGGGCCCATTAGCTCCCCGCTCACAACAACATTTAAAACCAAACTATTTCGCCGTGTTGCATATGACCAGTCCCTCTCGGCTCACAGGTTCTTTGACGTCACCGCCTCCCGACGATTTTTGCAGGCGCTAAGCAAAGGGATAATATTTTACGTAGATTTCAAATTCGTATATCTCTGTTATTACTAATCGTATCGACTTAAAATACTATTGTATTTATACCATCAAACTGTTAAACGACATATTTATTTTATTCTATAAGCTAGGTAGATAGATTTTTTTTTTATTGCACAGCTTAAGACTTACAGCCGGACTTATTGCCGTACAATCTCCTACAGGCAACCTTTGTTTAAGAGTAAGAATTTAGATTCCAGTAAAGTAAAATAAACAAGATAGTCCTTATCATTAACAAAATATAATCAAATAACAAAATGCCATTGTTTTAAGATATAATTAGTATTTAGAGAATATTCACAATTAGCACAAGATACGAGAGGTTGGGATGAGATATAGGATATAGGATTTTAGGGACATAAAATTCTTTTTCAGAGACACTTGAAAAGTAAAAACCTTTGGTGCGTTTCTGATATAAGCTCATTGTGTGGTGTATTTTTGAATGCCACCTGCCATTTATTTTACATTTGTGCGATTACAATAAATATAAAGCTTTGAGAACGTGTTAGTTTTAAGTAGTCAGAGTTGTTAAAAAAATAATTATTGATTTTTGTATGAGGGAATGCTGTTACATAAACTAAACTTGTTAAGGTAACATGCACTTGGTTCGATTGCTACAATTATGCTTGTCCTTGGTTATGTCAGGTCGTCTTCCAGCTCGCCCGCTCGTGGGATCATCAGATGTAACCGCGAGTGCTACCTAATCACCGACCGCCCCTGAACGCAGCCAAAACCGCCGCTTCACTAATCGAATCATTGTCGGTGAATGAACAGCGCGCTTGGCGACGTGCGGATGCCGCATAGCGCCGAGCAGTTTACATAACCATCTTCATCGTATAACGGAGAGAGAGGGAAAGATAGAAAATGCAGTAGAGATGTCACCACAATAAATTTGAAGTAAATGTTAACTTCTAAATTTGCAAGTGGCCACAAGTGAAATATTTGATATCTGGAAAAAACCGAGATTTAGAACACCTGAAGCAGCTGATGACGTCACAAATTGAGGTGTTTTTAACCCTGAATTAATCGCAAAAGTCTTGCAGGTGCATAGTTTTTTTTTGTTTTGTCAAACTTTGAAAGTAGCTATAGTGGGGAGCATCTCATTTCTCTTGCTATCTAGTTACCGTAGAAAAGGGATTGAAATTCATTTTGCGTATTTAATACCGAGATTTACAATACGTCATAAGTCGCTCGAATCTCGCAGATGAATAGATTTTATTTGTTTTGTCAAAGTTTAAAAGGTGCTATAGTGGGGAGTATGTAATTTCTTTTTGTTGTCTAGTAAGCGTAGAAAAAGGATTGAAATACATTTTTCTTATTTAATAATAACATGGTCACATCCATGGTACATAAAGGCTCACATAAAGACGTGATTTCTTGGGTACTTAAAGACTCACATAAAGAGTTAATACAATATATTAAAATATTTATTTTAACAATATAACATATTGGGAATTATTTGCCAGGAACGCAAAAACAATCTTGCGAAGATCCCCCCTATACGTGATGTACTTAAATATGTACCATACATATTACCAAGATCATGTATTATGAACTATATGACCAAAAACAGCGTTGACCACACTTCCAGCCAAATGATAATATGATCTAATAATATAAGTTGTACTGTACGTTCAATTGTCTAAACTTGTAAAGCTCATTTTGGAAACCTCAGATCACTCATCAACTATGCGGACATAAATGTACATAATATATGTATATAAATATATTGGTTTGTAAGTTTATAATAAATGCATAATATTATATAATTAAACTATTATATGTAAGATCGATATTTAATATTATATGTATTATATAAAATTGTATATAATATTGTATGTATGCTATAGAGCACAATAAAAGCTACAGTGTGTTCACAAAAGATATGTCCATAGGGCAAAGCCAGTTAACAAAGCTGAAGACTGATAGCGGCAGTATTATTTCGCAAAAGCCAGAAATGTTGAGGGAATTAGAGAAGTTCTATGGACAGTTATACACCTCGTCGTAAAGCCCTGATACTAGAACTAGCGATGCTAGAGCACGTCTAATCAGTCACTATAAAGAGGAAATCCCGTACGTCAGCTTATACGAGATCCGAACAGCTCTCAAATAGCTCAACGTGTATCCTACTTCAGTATCAACGCACAAATCTAATCCAATTGCTAAAGGAAATGAGACAGGGAGACGTTATTTCTTCGAAACTGTTAACCTCTGTATTGAAGGATATTTTTCAAGCTCTTAAACTGGAACGGATATGACATCAACATCAATGGAGAATACATAACTCACCTCCGATTCGCCGATGATGTAGGTATAATGGCGGAATCGATGGTCGACCTTGGCATAATGCTCAGAGACCTCAAATCCTTCTCCCAACAGGTGGGTCTTAAAATGAACATGGGTAAGACAAAATCATTTGACGCAAAATCGAATGCGCATGACTTATCAAGACCGGTACATGTTGGAAACAATACTATTGAAGCTGTCGACCAGTCAGACTCAGCTTCGACAATGAGGTATGCCGACGAATCCAACTCGGATGGGCAGCGTTCAGGAAACTATGCCATATCTTCTCGTCACAAATATCGCAGAGCCTCAATACAAAAGCATATAATCTGTGCGTGTTGCCAGTAATAACATTCGGCACTGAGACGTGGTGGTCAACTATTGGCCTCATACACAAACTCAAAGTCGCGACTAGCCATGGTGAGAGCTATGTTTAGAGTTTCACTGCGTGATCCGAAAAGAGGAAATCCGCAGTAGATTGACACTGATTCACTGACAAAGCTCGTAAAATTACCAACTTGAAATGGCAATGGCAGTCCATATAGCTCGCAGTACTGACAACCGTTGTGCAAAAAGGTTTTCGAATGGCGACCTCGAACCGACAGACGCAGTGTGGGACGGCTCCTCACAAGATGGACCGATGACATTGCCAAGGTCGCAGGAAGTAAATGGATGGAGGCGGCTCAAGACATTCTATTGGGCATGGCATTCTATTGGGCAAGCCTACTAGTATATACAACAGTGGACGTGTACCGGCGATGATGATGATAATGATGATTTTATGGTTGTAAAATTATAAAAAAGTATAATATTATAATATGTACAATATGTAAATTTACAATGAATTAATATAAATATTATTATGTAAACAAAATGTGTAATTTTCATATAAAATATTAAAACCACCCTAAGGGAACAACCATTATCCCCTCATTATCTATTATATATAACTTTACCATTATCTATTATATATAACCAGACTCTTTGCCGCATTGTTATCGCGCTATTGTTCATAAAGCCCCCAATAATGTACCGAGCAGGCGTCGACAATTACTTCGCTGTGAAAGCGGGAGTTTTTCAGCGCTCCAGTGGACGTGATTTACTGGAGGCTCGCTCCTGAACGCGCCAGAAAACGGGGTCAATAGTATCTTAAATGTTACCGTTTGCGTTATTAAAGAACTTAACGGTGCAGTGTTGGCTTCGACTTCAACTGCAGCAGTGATTTTAGTTTAATGCCTTACTTGGATCGTTTAAAATTTGTAGTCACATGAGAGGTGTGATTGTTTGAGGTATAACATTTCTTGCCGATACTAAAATAGGTTTACTAATAAACAGTGTATAAATAAATAATATTTGATGATATTCTGATTTGTTTTAATAGTCATTGCCGATTGATTATTATTACTTGATTTTACTGTTAGATCACATCTTATAGTGAAAAAAATATTCAAATAATTTATTATATCGTAAAGGTTTTAAAATATTAAAAAGTGGTTAAAGTAAAGAAGGAAGATTTAAAAGGCAAAAATCACAAATCAATATATTTTTTCTTTTATTCTACTATACTACGATAATTAAAGTAAAAATTAATAAACACATATCATTTTATATGTCAAAATTGTCATAATTGACATGATTATTTTAAAATAACAAATTAATAATAACTTTTTCTTGGATATAAAAGTTCTTGTAAGTTTTTATTCATTCGTTGAATTTCGTTCATAATAGAAAATGTATGAAGCTAACAAGTAAATATATTAAAATGAATAAAAACACGACTGCCTTTACAGAAGGTGAACTATTGTATTTATAAATATTTTTATTAGGATTTTTTTAATGAAATATTTGTTGTTTACATATTTATCCATATAGATACTTGTATATTTCCGGAATGTACCGAATCATACCCTATGACACTCGGGATGACATAACCATTGTAACAATATCAGACATTTCTATATCAGTTTAAGCGTTTAGAATTGATGGTGGAATAAAGAAACGGAAAACATACATAGATAAACGCTGAACACATTACACCCCCCTTTTTGTTGGGCAGTCGTGTAATTATTTTAATAAGAAATCCTTGCGCAAAGTGTATATTCAGGCAATTACGATAATTGAAATCCCCCTGTAACGCTTTCCTTGTTATTATTATAATCTTTCGTCGTGAGAAATCCCTTGCTTAATGGCTCTATTATACGGGTTTTGCTGTTGTTGATATAGGAGGGGATGAGGAAGTGGGGAAGGGGCGGATCGCGGAAGCCCCTTTTTAATTTATGTCCACTTAAACAGCCTTTGTTGTATATCACCTAGCCCGCTCTTCCATTTAATTTGCCTGAATAACCTCACCTTATCTTGGGCAGGCAATCTCGGCGCAGCGAAGTCACCAAAAAACTAATCTCATTAGATTAATGTCCACGTTTCTAGTGAGAATTCAGTGAAGTCAAACGATTTCAAATGCTAGTTTCGACTACTTAATAATTGTGCTTGACGAAAGTGCTTGGCGAAAACCGGAAAGAAGATCCAAGAAGAAATCGAAGTGTAAGTGTAGTAAAGGCAATTTGTAAATGTTATTCATTTTAGATCTAAAAGTATGGCTTAAAATATACCAGGGGAATACCGAGTAAGGCAATACACTTTTAAGTGGGCGAATGGGGGTCAACGCAAATATAAACAAAACAAATATGTAAAGCGCGCTAACCATCGAATATGCCACTCCCAGTAGCTTCATATTCGTATATTTAGATGCTATTTCAGGTTTATTATCAACCAGGCCGCTGTGTGGGTAGTGAATGAACCCTTATGGCATTTACGTCATGTTTTTAAAGTACCAAAGCACCCAAACAAGTGTTCAAATGGAAACATTTTATTTGGAACGATCATTCTGTTTCTGAATGTATTTAGTACGATACTTATGATGATTCAGAGTAATTTACTACTTTTCACTCTTTAATTATAGCGATTTTAGAAAAAAATATATTCTTAAAGCATTTTTTTAAAATTAAAAGAACAATAAAACTTTTTGTAATTTTTAAAATGAGCATTTGTTTTTAATGTATTAAAAGTGTATTACTGAAGTTTTACATTCGGAATCTCTTACATATTTTTTAAGTATTTTAAATTAAGGGTGAGTATTCATCCCATTTACGTAAGTTTCTCAGGGTTAACTTTTCATTCCTTATACGTGGCAAGGTATAATATACCGTGGCAAGGTATAAATACTTTGCATGTATAAAAACGTAACTTTCGGAGCTCGTAAAACTTTGCTGCCCCAAAGTCTGTTATAAAGTTTAATCCTGTAAACATATAAATTAAAAAAAACAATATTTGAGTAACATAGAGATAAAAATTATATATTACAAAACTTAATATGGCGAAATATACTCTCCACATCGATGGATTAGCTATTTTTCTGAGTTATTTTTTTATTAACAATCCTTATTTTCTATAGAATTGATTTTTTTATTACTTCAGAGGGGCACTCACTCTTCAATTGGAGACTGTGCTCTAATCCGGTGAAAATAGAGGTCTATTTATTCCACGGCAACAACCGGATAACTCACCTAAAACATGTCTGTTTCAGCGACCATAAGACACACACAATTATAATCCAATATACCTGGAAATCGCCCTCGATCGCTCGCTAGCCTACGTGGGATGCACGGAAATGATCAGGAATAGGAAAAACGGCAAACAGAAATTAACTTTAAAAAACCGTCTTCTTTTTCGAATTAGGTAGTCCATTAAAATCAATATATTTTTGCATTCGCACGAACTAACTCTTGAAACAGTCATTTTATTCCGAAGCTAGCATTGATACAATTGCAGTTTTGAATGCTTGGACAGCTTCTTCAGGGATTGTAAACCGCTTACCATCCAAATTATCCTTGACTCTCGGGAATGTAAAATAAAACCTGAGACCTTAAGGTCTGGAGTATACGGATGATAATCCATCAACTTTGCTTTCTACTTCGAAAGCTTCTTTATTTTCGAAACGGTGTAAGGACTATTTTTGTCGTGGTATAGGTTATGCGACGTTTTCGGTTACCCCTACGGAGTTTCAGTATCAATTCTGGCAAATACGCAGTTCTTCAGCAATCTGCGGTAATCGTTTTCCTTTTTTTGTATGGCAATCGTGGCAAAATGTCTTGATTTTGAGATGCTTTTAAGGTACCATAACCAACCGTGCAAAACGTTATTTTAAAATGAATGATTATAAATTAAAATAAAAAGCATTTGATGATTATGATAATATGATAAACCTTATTAATTTTGCCTATTGAGACCGGAACCTTTGCAAGCGCCTAAAATATAAATATAAGCCAATTCCCAAGATTTGACGTCCCTTTCTTTTGCATTATCACCAAGGCATTTTATTATTTTAACTTTAAAACATTTATCAAAAGATAAATTATGCGCCCTGGCATGCAAAAATCAAAAATTAAACAAATTGATCACTGAATCGTGGGATCAATGGCGCCGTCGTATGCAAACTTGTTCATGGGTCGCCTCGAACAAGCCTTTTTAAACACGCAGAACCGTCAACCCCTCATTTGGTTGCGTTTCATCGACGATATATTTGTCATTTGGACCCACGGCCAAGAGACACTGGTATCTTTTCTAGAAGATTTAAACAATTTCTCCACTATGGAATTTACCTTTAAATTTTCTAGCGAAAGAGTCACATTTCTAGATGTGGATCTAGTTCTTGTCGATGGTACTCTAAAAACCTCGGTCCACATAAAGCCGAACAACCACCAACTCTATCTACACTACAATAGTTGCCATCCTCCACATACTAAGCGCTCCATACCGCACTCTCTTTCAATTCGGGGTCATCGCATATGCAACAATAATTTTAGCCTCAGCACATACCTCGATTCTCTCAATTCGGCTCTCAAAAGAAGAGATTATCCTCATGTTTTGCTTGCTAATCAAATTATTCCCGCGCATAGGCGTTTCCACTTGAAATCCAACAACACCTTGCCGAAAAAAGAAATGGTAAACTTGTGTACCACCTACTTTCCCGGAGTTGAAAAGTTAAGGCCAATTTTGAAGGACTTGTTTCCGATCCTTTCATCGAGCCCGTTGACGAAAAGTCTCTTTTCCGGCCCTCCCTCAGTGTCATATCGTCGACCACCTAACCTACGCAACATTTTGTCTAAGACAGGGACTCCATCTCCCGTGACGCAATCATCGCTACCACCAGGATCATTTCCCTGCATTCGCAGTCGCTGCAAAACATGCCCGATCAACCTCCAGGCAGAAGAGTTCACGAGCCCCAATACCTCAGAAAATTATTCGATCCAATCGCATGCAGATTGCAATTCGCAAAATTGCATTTACTATCTTCAATGTAAGTTTTGTGAGGCGTTTTACGTTGGGGAAACCACCAACGCTCTCAGATTGAGGATGAATAATCACAGATCCTCAGTGAGAAACGATCTGTCTAATCTTCCGATTCCACTCCACGCTCGGTCGCATGGAAAACTCTTTAACGATTGGTTTACGGTTAAGGTGGTAAAGGCCTTCCCAGAGAACACGCCTGAAATTAAGCTCAAAACATGGGAACTGGGACATATTTGGGTACTTGGAGCTTGCCATGGCAAAGGCCTGAATATTCAACATTAATGATACAGACACATTTCATCCTACAGTATACACCCTTTTAATATATACATATATATCTATCTGTTTTTATACTCTCACAAACACACCCTCACAAACATACACACTCACACAAATAAACACACCCTCACTCACCCTCACACACACACACACACACACACACACACACACATACAGTGTAGATACAAATTACACTATATATTAATTTTTCCACCTATATATTCTCATACACTCTACATATTCTCATACACTCTACATATCATTATTTATTTCCACATTACCAAATTCTAAATCCAATATTTTATTTAAAAATGCATTTTCCCGCCCATTACACCCCTCTCCCAGCACCACAGAGGAATGCGGGTAGTTGCAGGTGACAGCTTCCACTGCAGTATTCTTCTTGCCGCTGAAGAAGGAGCCACGGGCTCCGAAACGTCCGGCAAAGGTACAACCTTCACTAACCTTACAATTATATATAATATATATATATATATATATATATATATATATATATATATATATATATATATATATATATATATATATATATATATATATATATATATATATATATATATATATATATATATATATATATATATATATATATATATATATATATATATATATATATATATATATATATATATATATATATATATATATATATATATATATATATATATATATATATATATATATATATATATATATATATATATATATATATATATATATATATATATATATATATATATATATATATATATATATATATATATATATATATATATATATATACATATATATATTTGATAGTTTTGTGTATATATTCTTTTTAGAATTGATCAATAAGATGATTATAAAGTAAATAATTATAAAAGCCACTTACATCGTGACGAAGGATTCCTTGAAAATAAAAAAACGAAATTCGAAATTTTAAATTCTTCGATCTGTCAAGTAGCTCGTCTTGTCTTGTTATTTCCCTTGAAATAATAGGAAATTGAGTGAGTTTACGTATAAAGAAGGATTGTAGCTTAATTTTTGAGATAATTGGATGAAGGGTGAGCGTTACTAGTTGTAAAATGGGCCCAACTTAAACCTACTCCTCTTTCCGCAAGTGAGAGGCATTCATCATTCTCGTTAACACCTAAAGCATTCCCGAATCCCATCAAGGGAATCCTTCGTCACGATGTAAGTGGCTTTTATAATTATTTACTTTATAATCATCTTATATATATATATATATATATATATATAAATATTTATATATATATATATATATATATATATATATATATATATATATATATATATATATATATATATATATATATATATATATATATATATATATATATATATATATATATATATATATATATATATATATATATATATATATATATATATATATATATATATATATATATATATATATATATATATATATATATATATATATATATATATATATATATATATATATATATATATATATATATATATATATATATATATATATATATATATATATATATATATATATATATATATATATATATATATATATATATATATATATATATATATATATATATATATATATATATATATATATATATATATATATATATATATATATATATATATATATATATATATATATATATATCAATTGGCGTTATTTGCGTACGGGTCTGCTAGCCCCGTTGATATTGGGAGAAAACATAATGATGGCCACAAACACAATGTTAATTCTAGCCGCATTGAAGAATGAGCGCCCGCCCGCCCTTTGTGTGGCTGCGTGGCATGCGGCCAGGAAATCCATAGCTTCCTGTCATTGACCGACACGCTTATGGGCGCGCGGAAGTACGTGGCGCGCAAGTAGGCCGATCTTATCAACTATTCATCCTGGGAAATGGCCGCTGTATCTGCAGGTGTGTGTGAACGCCGTACATATACCTACCCATGATACTGCTACAGTGTTACAACTAAGGACAAATTATTTTTATAGCTTATTTATGAAATAAAACAAAAACAATAAAATTAAGGTAACTAGAGTAATCTGTTTTCATGTAAAAATCTCATATCTATAACAAAATTTCACTGATCTTCACATTATAAGTTTAGTACCGTGTTTATTAATTGGGACTGAAGCAACGCCTTGTAATACATTTTGCGTGATTTACTGAGCCCGTAACTACTATTCTGGGTCATTTTGGAACGTATCAATCGATATTTTTACCGATTACTCAGTTATCGTACTATTCCGGGTTTTCATGTTCCATGTAGGTATGTATTCTCGATGCTTTTGCGGTACTTAACATTGACGGTGGCGGATTATATTTGTGTGGCTCCTTTTGTGTTTGTTTCATTTCGAATCATATATTGATATAGTGTCCGAGCCTGTTCAGTGTGATCTATTTTAATTCATATATGGTATCTCCGGCAGCTTAATAAATTGAGGTGTTTCGAATTAATTGTTTAATTAGTCAAAATGATTGATTTAAATAAAGAAAGACAAATTCGACAAGAATAATAGAGTTCCGGTGTGTTAACGTTATTTTCACTTTCAAATGTGATATGTTCTGATAAGTGATATGTTAGGTTCTGATATAGAAGTTAGGCGATATAAAAAAAACTATTTAATAGCACGCTTTCCAGATTAACCGCCCTACCTTTGGGTGAATAATCGTTGGTGTTTTTTCATTTGATTTCTTAATAACAATACTTGTTTACAATATACCAGAAAACTTTTTCAACAAAAACCATTTATGACCCTTTTTATATTTAGAATCGTAGAAACAATTTGAAGTAACACGTATTCGTTGTCGGTAACGCTTTTTTTAACACGCTTTTATTAGGTCGACCTGTGTGTAACTAACTATGTAATGGAATCTAAGGTAACTAATTTAATCATCTTCCAAGGGTCGTAGCGTCATAAAAATTGGCAGCTGTATGTAATTCTGAAGACAATACAATAATATGGTACTGTTGAACTGATCTGATGATCAAGTCGGAAAATATGAACTGGAACTTCATGATGGAACATCGAATCATAGCTGTGTTTGGACTTGTTAGAAAAGTCTTGGAATGATCTTTGACCACGATTAGGTTTTAAGGTCTGATGATGAAGCCGGAAGATAGGCACTGGCATTCCATGATGGAATATCGTATCATAGCCGTGTGTATGTGAATATCGTATCATAGCCCAAAAGCGTGTTTTTAGTGTTTTTTTTTTAACTTTAATTTATTATTACTTGAACGTACGAGATTTGTTTTGGTGCGTTCGGGCGATTATATAGCGGATGTTTTACGTACGTTCGTAAAGGAAGGGCGGTTAAACCTTAACTTATTTCACGCTCAAAAAGTCCTTAAAATATTTTTATTCCATTTACTAAATATTAGGGTCAAAAATATATTAAATATTTGTAAAATTTTGTATTAAAGTTCAGATAGCGTAATTCTAAAGATTCAATTATATTACAAAATTTAGTTAAATTTAAAATATTAGATTTAATGCAATATAAAGAATGCCAAGAATAAAATAAAGACAAATACAGTAAAACCAAATTTAATATTACCCAATGAAAATGAAAGAGAAATTAAAATTTAATGCAAAACATGACAGTTGAAATGGGGATAGAAAGCAGACGTTCGCGTTGCTAGCGGGCAAAACCTCCGGAAGTGAAGGTTCTACGACAAGATAATTATTACAAAAACTCATTAAGAATCATTTTTATAACTCAATTTATTTTGCTGAAACATTTTTTAAGAAATTTCCAATAGTAAAATGTTACTTAAGGAATTAGGGAGATTTCGCGGGCGCATATTACTATAGAATGCGCATATGGCTTAAGGACTTGGATAGATTTTAAAAAGAGGCTAAATAACTATATGAAGGCTTCGGGAGTTTTTGCATAAAAATACCCATTTTTTCTGAATCGATTGGTATCAAAATCTTATTTTGGTCGAAAATGGTAAAAAATGTAAAATGAGTTTTTGCACTGAGCATCATAGTTTTTGATCAAAAACTCATTTCTGTAAAAAATGGACAAAAATGGAAAATTAGATTTTGCGCTCAGCCCACCTTATGTAATAATAATTAGTCAGTCGTAATTAAGTGCCATTAAATATTTATTTGCAAATTGACGCTTAGCATACATTTTACATCATCTTTTATTCCTTCTACAACTATATTTTCATGATCACTATTTGTTCAAATTTATAATCTCAATTATATATGGTAAAGGAGAATTTCCATTCATAGTACCAAGAAAGATACAAAAGAAAGATTGTATATTGAAAAAAATATAAATGCATTATAGCTAAAACATAATTTCTCAATAAGTTTTATGGCTATTGGTTTCGCGGTTATTTTTTTATGAAATATTAGTACATTTACACTTCCGGCTAATGGAGTACGCCACTTTTGTTATTTGTCAATAGCAGTCACGTGTGAAGCTAATAAAAAGGGATGTTTTATTTTTCTAATGCGTGCTACATTATCGATTGCGTAGGTCTACGATATCGATCCCCGCATCGATACTTTTTATTCGATGACAAATCCTTATTTACTCGAAATAAACAAAAAGTTGTGTTACGAACGTGCATTATACATAAAAACCTATTTATTATTAATCAAGTACTTTTGAAAATAAACTTGGTTTCAGCTATCTTTATTTTTAATGTATTTAAAATTTATAATGTACATAAGTCGAAGAAAACTCGATAAAAGTAAAATCGATTTATTATAATTATCGGCATGCTTTCACCCCTAGTTTTTGTCACCTTTGATGATTTAAAGAGAGGGAGAATAACAAAAAATAATTAAATAAATAGTTTTCTAGGTAAACTGACCACCTATACCTACTAAACTCATCCTCAACCCGTTAAAACTCCCGAAATATTTTTTGGGATTGGTTGGTCTGTTATCACTTGCATCTGTTATCATTTTTTGTCAGGTTGCATCTGTTATCATTTTTTTAAATATGTGGCTAAACATATATTAATTTTATTTTTTAATATTTCTGAAATGCGGAAACTGTTTTCGATGTAATTTTCTACAAAGACTCATAGAATAGATGATGATGTCATAGAATAGTTCAAACGCCATTTGATAGGATACAAAATTTTTGAATAGAGTACATTTGTTCATACTACAATGGGCATTCTCTTAGTTTAAATATCGAAGAAAGAAGAGTCTTACCATAAAGTATACTGTCTTGTCTTTTTTTTAAATAAAACATCCAAAATAAAGGTAGTAAGTTATATATGAAATCGAATTATGATTATGCACTACCATTTAGAAATCTAAGACGGGTGTTACACGTTCAATCTGGCATCAGTTCAGTCCGCGACCTTGATCATGAACTGACTAATGGACTGATAGAAATTATCAAAATGTATTAAAATCCATCAGTTCAGTCCATCAGTCAACGCGATAAACCATCAGTTTCCCGTCAGTCGGACAAACGTCACGGACTGAACTGATGCCAGATTGAACGTGTAACACCAGCCAAAGACTAGATCAGTGGGGGATAATGGTAATTTGACCGATAATTGTTAAGAGTTAATAATATAATAATTATTATAAATAAGGTTTTAAATGGATTTACCGTGTGATATTTATAGCACCTGACGTTTCGGCGTTGATGCAACCGCCGTTATCCAAGGTAGACTGATGATAGACTGTTATCCAGATGAGACAGGCTATGTTATTGTTCTGGGGGTGGACGTCAAACTGCTGCTGTTACTTCGCAGGTTATAACGGCGGGAGGGCAGCGGGGTTGGGCGCGTGTATTTTGAAAATCCGCCGTCCACGCAACGCTCACTGTATCTTGTTTCACGTCCCTGCGCTCGGCGATGGGCGTTGAGAACATTTTACTAAGTGGGTTCCGCGTAGTAGAGAATTTGAAACTGAAGTCTCTATTAGAGTCTTTCTTGTTTCAATGACTTTCCGAAGTGTAATAGAAAATTTAAAAAAAATCTATACGAGGAAAGAAAAATTGTTCTTCGGAAATAGCTAGAATGTAATGATATATTGTAAGAATTTATAATAACTACGGTTCATCTAGTAACTTCTACAAATTGGTTTTATAGGAAAAAATATTATTAAGGAATTAAACCTTCAGGATGTTTTTTTGCTACATTGTAAATAAATCATCGCAAGCTTATTAGAGAAGTTTGGCGTAAAATCTAATGATTCCAAGATTTCTCATAATGATAATGATTCTCATCAAGTAGACAAAATCACTCACTGTCCATTCTCAAATTTAGGTAACCAAGCATTTGCTTTGTAAAAAATCTTCGTTTTACTCAATTTTAAAGTGAAGTCTGCATATTTGCATGTACGAAATTGAACTAATGTCAAAATTGAAGGAGACATAAAATGTTAATTCCAGATTCAAGTCCCAGTCAAGTAAGAGCCCAGATTCAAGTCCAACTAATAATTTATTATAAAGATACATAACAGTTTTATTTATGATAGAAAATTGACAACTCTTAATTTAAAGTCAATATTGCGACTGAAATAGCGATGAACTCAAGAACACAATGTGGACGTATAGTAGAAAATCTTTGCTCCCGATGATAGGTGTTTCAGCAACGTAACGGATCATATTTGGATAACATGTTTTTTTATGATACACATTTCCATTAATATATACTTCTTCGAAACACCAATGGTGAATATTTGAAGTATTGTTAAAAATTAGTGACTAGCGCCAGTCGACACCCGCAACACAAGGCTGGCGCGAAGAATTTTGTATTTATGTACGACTAAAATCAATAGTGCATTTCGCTTAAAATCAAATTTACCAGGGTTTTAAAACATTAAAAATCAGGAAAACGAAAAAAAATGTCCGTCTGTCTGCCTGTTTGTCTGAGTCATCGATATCTTAGGACGCGTTATCCGATGTCGAAAATTCTTTCGCTAATCTTTTTTATTTAGTAATAGGAAAACATGGCTAAATTTTGGGGCTATCCATGAGCTAAATTAGGGAGCTATTATATTTGACCAAATGACTACTAGACGATCACATTTTTAACCGCCGCCAATTTTTAGTGGATTGAATTTTTGAAATCAGACTGTGCGTTCCTGAATTACAAAATTAAATTATAATAAATTAAAATACAAAATAATTTACAATTAATAATGTTTTTAATCTCAACGTAAAATTTCATTTTCATTTGATTTTTGTTCTTTCGCCTTTTCTCTAATAATAAATAACTGCTTAAGAAATATATTATTATTATTTTTTTTATTTCTTGAGTGGGGCTTTTCTAAGGTCTTTATGAGCCTTATAACACTGCGACCATTGCTGATCGATTGTGTTCGCCACCTACTATAGTTCTGCGATAAGCCTCGTGTCATTTAAAAACCGCAGTAGGCTTTTGGCGCCAGATTATTTTACCTCCTCAGGTTGAAGGTAATGACCACCCAAGTGGGTGTATCTTTTAGGCATCAGCGGGCCACACTCGCACATCAGATGCTGGGGAGTTTCCTCTGCCCCTTGGCAGAACCTGCACATTTTTGTGTCTCGGAGCTTGAGGTTGAACATATGTTTTTTCAGGCAACAATGCCCCGTGAGCGCCCTTACCAGTATGCGTAGATTGTTCCTATTTAGCGATAAGGCCTCACGGGCCATCTTACGGTCGTAAGCCTTAATTAGCGCTTTGGAATGATTCAACCCTGGCGTGTTGTTATAGTGGTTCATGGATTGTTCTAAACATATTCGTTTGAGCATTAGGTTTGCAAGGCTTTTTGGTACGCCACAGCAAGATTCAGGGCCGTAAAACGTTACCTTTGCTCCCATCTTAGCAAGTTCATCGGCTTTTTCATTTCCTTCGATTCCTGCATGGCCGGGAACCCATCTTAGCATTACCCTGTTCTTTTCGCCCAGGGAATTCAGTAGTGATATGTAATAAATGTATGTATAAATAAGGTATATTAAAGGAGATATGTACTGTACACATTAAATTAAAAGTATAATAGTGTTAACATATTATTATAATTAGTCATAGTTTCATTGTTATATTTTGTATTCGTTATAAATGTTAACCAAATAAAATAAAAATAAAAGTCGATTGAGTTAAGGAGCCATAACTTTTAAATAAATTATCAGATTCGAAAAATTCTTTCGATAATTAGTTGAATTCATCATATAAATAAGCTGATTAGATTTTCCATATACAAAAAGATCCGAGCCAGCTCTAGCGTTTTGGAAATTACTTGTATATTTCATCTTACTACTACCTTTTGGATACCTATGCCATTATTGTTGTTATGTCGTTCGTAGTAATTGCAACGAAGTCTGAATCAGCCAAACTCTACTGAGCACAACGGTTATCGCAGTATTAAAAACCATTAATTTTATCGCAGTGCCAGGACGTGTTCATTTTCCGGTTAATTAGGTTACAATTGAAACTGCCAATTTACAGACAATTTTACACTCGTATATCATCAACTCGTTAATTAACGAATCACGAGCATTACTACCTTAATTGGTGAATTAATTATATTGCAGATATATAATTATTATATACCCTAATCAAGTTATTGTATGTATCTACTGATTAAAACCCTAGAAATGAAATTGGTTAACGAAATTACGCTAAATTTGATTATATCATATCTATTCCGTTTTGATAAAAACATTAATGTAGACTAAAAGCTAGTACCTACCTAAAAATTATTACAGATACTTAGTCTAAAATTAATGTAGATACTTAGTCTAAAATTGCTGAGGTTGTTATCGCTGAGAATGAACTTTCCGAGTGGAAGTGATTTTATTCCAGACGGCATAAAAACTCTGACACCGCGCGCCCCCTTATCTTACAGCAAATTACACGCGACCGCGCCTGAAAGGTCATCAGCCTCATCGTCTGCTCACTGACAGAGGAAACACCGTAAAAACAATGAATTATACAATTTCACTGCCTGAAAATTTGCTTAAATATTTCGGAAACATCCTTACGTAATTGCTATACAAAAACATGCTAACACTCAATAGGGAAAAGGCGAAGTATGTTACCTTTAGTATCGACGAGAACAGCAGCGATTAACTAAACAGCATCTAATATTACACAAGACAAAGAACGGGCGAACCCGTCACCTCAGGAAGTTTTAACGACAGTGATCATTCTATCTCCCGTGAGGTGAGCGTAGATGACTTGGAGACATACAATTCTACCGTCTAGCTAAGCCAACATGTCCGACAGAGGCCAACGCCTTAAGGCGAGGCACCGGGTGAGGTACCCAGCGGGCAGCCTCGCCCCCTGTCTACCAGTTTTGGAAGAATATATCCTTCTAAATTAAATTAAATCAACCATCAAAATACTTCCAACCTCCTGACTAATCACAGGTCCGAAGTCACTTTCGGGACCTCTACCTGCCGTATATTCAGTAGTGATTCAGTTTGAATCTATCGCGGACCAATGACATCGTTTGTCCGGCTATGTATTCAGGATCAGGTAGCCATTTGTCTCATGACAGGTCAACATCTACCCTTGCTGCTTAGAAAACAGTATATTTTCATAATATCCAGACTCCTTCAGTAATTAGTCAGAGTGCACAAAGGCGCGGCAATCCGCCAGGAGAAACCAATCCATCAGTCGTGAGACCTGAGACGCAAGAGTCTTACCCGGAGTAGCCTTACACATGAGGAGGCTTCTGAATAGGAGTTGAATCCTGAGTTGGACCGATCCTAAAACACAGTGGATCTTATGGTCCTAGCTGCACAAAACCATTGGCTACCTATATTACCTCCTCATTCTCAAATGTACAGACATATACAACTAGAGCTTTCAACGTCTGTCAAAGTCTACCTTAGTATGGGCATCACTCCAGCAAGGTAGATTTTAATTTTAATAACATAGTATTTTTAATGTGTGTGAAATAATAATAAAAAAAAATACGTGTAGCACTCGGGGACTGCCACGGTAAAGCTATTGCATAGCATTTTTAACAACTTATGCAATTATAATTATTTATTTATTTTATTTTTTCTGATATCAGATAACTGCGCTCTATCGGAAAACGTTGAAATTATTCCGAATCATTTGCGGCTGCGCAAGCAAATGATTCGGAATAATTTAAACGTCTTTCGATAGAGCGCCGCGCACGAATTTTTTATTCAATAAAGCAAAAAAAACGAATTATTCGAAAAAATTCGTAGATAAAAAGATAGATAATTAAATTATCTTTAAAATGGTGCAGGTTTGATAATAATACGCCAGATAGTATTTGCGTAGTAGTCGTTTTTGTGTTCGGTTAGACCTAATTTCACAAATTAATTACACTATGTAATATAAACAAAATCTAAAATATTCAAAGCTAAGAATATTAGGAAAATGTTCTTGTTTAACATATATTTTTTTCGAATCGTAAGCAGTACTCGTTTAGACGTAATTATCAGTTTAAAAGCATTAATTTTCGTTAAGAAATTTCTTCATTCGGTCGCCGCGCTGGCCTACGCCCGCGATAAAAGCTATGCAATAGCTTAAAAAATTCAATAAATAAACTACAACGAACGAACCCGTCACCTCAGGAAGTTTTAACGATATTAGAACGTTCTGTCTCCCGTGAGGTGCGCGCAGGAGACTTGGGACAAAAAACGATCCACTATCGAGTTACGCCACCTGCCCGTCAGAGGCCAACGCCTTACGGCAAGGCACTGGGAGAGGCATCCAGAGGGCAGCCTTGCCCCCTTTATGCGCATTAAATGAGTCTGGCAAATCTTTGGCTATTGCACATCACAGCCAGAGGTTATCTTAAGCTATAGTTATAATATTAATTATCATATGACCAATTTTAGGGCCTGCAAAAAATGGGCCACTATTTGGTTCGGTTTTCATATGCCATACTTATAGATCAGCTAGATTAATTTTCTAATCAATGTTGAATTCAACTTGACAGTAAAACGGTTTTCAATAGTGTTAAAAAAAGTGTAGCACATTTGTATTTTCAAAAGCATTTTCCAGCTCAAACCACGGGAAAAACCCCCTACCTACACAATACATTTCTGCTAGGTACTTAGAATTAGTCACTGAATAATCCTATCGACGTTTAGTGACTGGGAAAATCAGTTCCAAAAAAATTCACTAGCTTCCCGACTACTATTATGGTCTAGGCGGTTTGATCGGCCTATAGCTAAGACTCTAGATGAGTAGGTACCTACTATACCTCTAATAGGTGAGCCTGACCTCCTTAGCCTGCGCCCTTCATAAGCGCAGATAATTATCTGTGCTTTCGCGCGAGCCGATTGTTGTATCTCTGATTATAAAGTGTTATATAATCATGTGTTATATAATCAATGGTTGTATTACATCCCTTATCTTCTGTGACAAGAATAAGAAATCATTAGTAAGTAGAATTAGATATACGATTGAACTGCTAATGAATTACGTCTAAATATTACAAAATCAAAAATAATTCCCTTTCGTTTAAGACCGACCAATTTCGACTATTTAAATGAATTATATGACTATTTCGAAATTGACATCACAGAAGATATATTTTTTTAAGCTATTGCATAGCTTTTATCGCGGGCCTAGGCCAGGCGGCGACCGAATGAAGAAATTTCTTAACGAAAATTAATGATTTTAAACTGATAATTACGTCTAAACGAGTACTGCTTACGATTCGAAAAAAATATATGTTAAACAATAATATTTTCCTAATATTTATAGCTTTGAATATTTTAGATTTTGTTTATATTACATAGTGTAATTAATTTGTGAAATTAGGTCTAACCGAACACAAAAACGACTTCTACGCAAATACTCTCTGGCGTATTATTATGAAACCTGCACCATTTTAAAGATAATTTAATTATCTATCTTTTTATCTACGATTTTTTTCGAAAAATCCGTTTTTTTGTGCTTTATCGAATAAAAAATTCGTGCGCGGCGCTCTATCGGAAGACGTTTAAATTATTCCGAATCATTTGCTTCCGCAGCCGCAAATGATTCGGAATAATTTCAACGTTTTCCGATAGAGCGCAGTTATCTGATATCAGAAAAAAATAAAATAAATAAATAATTATAATTGCATAAGTTGTTAAAAATGCTATGCAATAGCTTTACCGCGGCAGTCCCCGAGTGCCACGCGTATTTTTTTAGGTTTAAGAATTGACAGCAAATTAAAATGGAATACCCATATCGATGAATTAGCTAGAAAGTTATGTAGTTCTATATACTCAATAACAAAAAACAGAAGTCTTTGTGGCTTCGCGGCAGCCAAATCAGTGTATTTTGCGTATTTCGGCTCATTAATGACTTATGGACTACTATTTTGGGGAAATGCCGCAAACAGTAAAAGAATCTTCCTATTGCAAAACAGAGCACTGCGCAGCATGTATCAGATAACGCCCAGGACCTCATGCAGAGCATACTTCAGTAAGGCAATGATAATAACCATGTATTCGGCGTTCATATACCAGGGCCTAATGTATGCCAGACAGCACCTAAGAGAAACCGCAACTAGAGCGGACATTCACTCTCACCATACACGCGGTAATTCCCTTTTATGCGTGCCCCGAACAAGACTGACAAAAGTACAGAAGAGCTACTTACACCTTAGCATTTAATTCTACAATTTACTTCCTACCACTATCAAACAACTGGAGGACAAACAATTTAAAAAAAACATTAAGGAGATGCTGATAGAGATGCCCTTTCTATAATCTGACCGAATTCGAGGGCCATGACTTTGCAAATATTGTACCAATTTGAATTTATATAGAAAATACTTTCAGTATTGAAATGTAAGATTTACCTTTAGTTTGATCATTTAATAATTTACTTACTATTTTGGATGTTAGTATGTACAGTTTTTAGTACGCATATATTCGATTTATTGACTATTTCAATTGTTAGGCTTCTGCTTTCATTATTCAACTTTTTAACTGACTATTTTAATTATTGTGTGTTTAGTAGGTAGGTAGCTATTAGAATTATTGACTATTTTATTTAAAAAGCCTTTAATTTGTTTTGTAATACGATTGTACGACGAATAACTTTTAGTAGGTTCCAAAGTTTCTTAGATACCTACTATATATTTTTTTTAATAATATATTTATGTTAAGTAAAGATTAAAGTAGTAATGAGACTTACTACTTAAAACACAAATATTTTGACACGTCCACGAGCGGATTTTAGCCACCAATTGGACACGACGTAAATGTAATGTAATGTAATGTATAATAAGATATCACACGTACGGTTAATTTCGATATTAATATATAAATATTGTACTAAAGCAGCATGATGAAAAAAAACGGGAATATAACGACAGTCGCCTACACTTCATATCCCTCATTATAATATTCAATAAAATAACTTGCATATTGCTCTCTCCGACACGTCCCATATTACGAGTACAATAGACGACGGCTCGCTTCGTCGTCGTCAAGGTTATTTCGCTGACAATAAATGATTGTGTTTCTTCAGGGCGATTCGGAGCGTGGCTTAACTGGATCGGCCCGGTTGCCGCCTATGATTATTTGCCCCGCTCATTTCGCGTAATCGCCTACGTGACTGAATTTGAGGACACCCCTGCGTTCAAGGGGGTGATCCAACCGTCACAGAGATTAGGAAATATATGTGTAGTAATATACTGATTCAACAGATGCGTCACATATGGCGGCTTTACCGATTCCCACAGTGACGTAAATTATTAGCGTGTTAAGCGTATAATTTATTTTGAAAGCAATTCACAAATATTCCAATTAAAATTTTAAACATCAAATAAAATATCCAACTTAATCCACAGTAAGAAATTAAACTCAATTATCGAATGATGCCCATTGCCTAATATCGCTCAACTAAGCAAAGCTTGTGTTCGGTCGAACATTCCGTAAATATTGTTACACCAATTAATCTGTGAATACGTTAAGAAAAACTAAATGGCCACGAGCAATATAATTTAATAGACGGCTTTAATTATCAAGCTAGTTTCTGCTTTTTCCTGTCTACCCCAACTCAGAGTCTACATGTACTCCTGCTTCAAATATGACTCAAATCGCAAAAGATTTTTTTTATTTGATTGGACAAAACCGCATTTATGTGGATAAAACCGCAATGCAAGTATGATACAAATGCTAATGCCTAATTATCCACTACACAGTGCTAGTTTAACTTTTAATGTAGAACTTTTCACCACTGCGATGACATATTGTCAGTCGTGACTTCTTATTAAAATGACACATTATCAGTCAGGCTTCAAGGTTTGCTTAGAATGAGCACATTGTTAGCGACTTAATAAGTAAAATTTCTACGAATGTGTATTTCATATAATGTATATCAAGTCTAATTATGTATGAAAGCACAATAAGTCCTTCTCATATAGGTACGCAATTATATTATTATTTACCGCTAAATTAGAATGTAACTGAGTAGCTAACTGCAAATTCTGACAAAACCAAAATTATAGCGTTCTAACAATATTTTTTTAGGACTTTTTTAATATCTATTATTTATGTTATTATTTAACTAATCTATAATAACAAGTGTATATAACTCCACGCTATCGCATCACGCTTGCACTTTCACCTTTTTCACACCGCTATAATCAGTTCTACAGACAATCTCTCGCTCGATATCGCACATAAAATCTGATTTTCAGCTTTCGACATCATTTATTTATTTATTTTTATTTATTCGTTACAAAAACATTCAAACGCAATAGCACAAAAGAAATATAATATACAATCCAGAAAATAC
This sequence comes from Micropterix aruncella, assembly GCA_944548615.1. Classification (NCBI taxonomy): domain Eukaryota; kingdom Metazoa; phylum Arthropoda; class Insecta; order Lepidoptera; family Micropterigidae; genus Micropterix; species Micropterix aruncella. The sequence continues at coordinate 1,745,454 of OX155960.1, forward strand.
CGCTATATGCTTCTAAGTTTGGGCATACATCAGCTGTCTGTGCCCAGGCCAAATTGTGCATAAATTATATGTTAAAGTGCATAAAATTATTCCTCATGTGCCAAGTAAAGTGAAACCGAGCTCTTAAGGCGAGCTCACTTCCTGAGACTTATTGGAGTGCCACAGTTGTGTCAGTAAAAATAACAAATTAAATTTTATATATATTACATTGTTTCTGAACATAGCACGTTAAAAAAAGAATTTGTGATGCTAACAAAGTACCACTTGAAATATAGAGCATATTATTTAGGCTTTTCACTTTTAGAAATGTGCTATTATTCATTACATTCACATCAAAAATATACAATATTGAAATTCTTCACCCTAAGAGCGGCCCTTTGACTCGCTCCTCTGAATGCAGATATATGAGAAGAGCACTGATTGGATGAAATATTTCCGATGTCATATCTGTGAATACAGAAATCCGCTGTTGATCTGTGTCCGTTGCGCCGCTTGAAACCACTCATCGGGACGGGGTTCATCTATATTTGGGTCACATCTCGCTCACCTATGGGGAACGAAGCAATTCTGTATGGCGCCGATGGGGAATTGGTTACACGGCACTCCATAGGGTACAAAGCACAAACGAGGGTTGGGTAATAATAACGGACCTAAGGCGCCCCAATCGACGCACCGAGCGCAACACCAACGAGGTTGATAGGTTTTCGTTTGGTATATGGACTTTAGACCAGGACGGTTGGTTGTCAGACGCGTAAAATAGTCAAAGAGATACGGGATCTTATTTATAAAGTATAATAATATTTTAAAAAATAAGATAAGTTGGAATAATAAGACTTTTCAAGATAGTATGCGCAAATTTCTTCTATAAAAAACCAGTGTACTTAATATGTACTATCTGATTTGTAACCCTGGCTGTTATCACGTTCAGGGTTTGACTATAGACTGTGGCACCGTTGAAGAAACATACATAACATACTGACATTTTTAGTTCATAAAGAAAACTACATTACGATTAAAAAAAATATTTAAAAAATATATATATTAAAAAATGGCTTCTTGACGACATAGGTCGTTTAAGGACAGAGAACGAACTTCTGCATGTCATATTTTAAAAAAATAATATTTCTGCATAACTTTACTAATATACTATATATATTATGATATAAGATATTAAACAAAATGTAATATATTGTAATATAATGCAAAAGAATAATACTATAATATATCTAGATCGTTATATTTATATATTTATGTAAGTACCTATGTATATGTATGTGTGTATGTATATGTATCTATATGAGTAACTACGTCAGTTAGGCTTCTCCACCCAAGTCAGAAAATAAGTCGTATGCCCAGATACAGGCTATTTTCGGCCTAGTTGGGTATGCGCTGAGCGTGGTCATGTGAATGTGGGCCGTTGTTCCTTTGCACCATTACTTGGTATGACCATTTTATGTGTTTTATCATTATGTTTGAAATAAATAAATAAATAAAATACATTGATATCCAAAAGTCACTCGATATTGGACTCTGATAAAACTGCAAAATAAATATCCTAAAGTTATGTGGTTTAGCAAAATTATGCGAAAAGACATTCTGCAGATTTTTTTTGTTCAAAATCGGAGCGATTTATATACTGCCTTATATACATATTACGTCAGTCTTAATAAAATTTGATTTTACACTTACTAAAGCCATTAGTGCAACGTGAAAAAATAATCATGAAAGTCATAAATATTGTAACATTACGCCTCAGTAACTAACTTTCCCTAATATTCGTGATCAAATCTGAATATCCTAGGTACTTTAAAAGTAGTATTTGTATTACACTTACCAAGTTTCTTATTAATAAAATGCCTTTCATTATTACCATCTTAATTTATAATGTATACAAATATTTTAACAACATCCAACTTGAACCTGTACGCGAGCCAGCTCTTTGCTCTTTCTCTATCCTATTAGTCTAGGCGGATTGGTTGACCTATAGCTACTCTGACAGGCTATGATAATATTGTCAGGCTATAATATGCAACACATCAGGAATAAAAGCTTTTTGCAGCTCTTGGACAAACGATGGAGCAAACGAAGAATGAACATTAATGTCCTTTGAAGATTATGATTATTAAATATACCGATGAAGTAGGTTTTGTGACCGGTTTGCACGTTCGAAAGGTGTCCAAACATTTTTCTCCTGTTATTCCGGAATATAATCTATAGTCAACCGAAAATTTTCTACGTAGTTTCCATATCTCGATATCAGATCGCACCGTTTAATCTGTTCTACGCGGACTGTTTTTACAATAATATACAGAAATACATAGATGAAAGAGATTATCGTTACATACATTACTATTATTTCCACTAAGGAAACGCACTAAAAACGACTGTAAGCGGTGGCTGACGTCATCACTTGTTAAACCTCAAAAGAGCTGTATCTTTAATGTCAAAAGCTCGTCAAAAGCCTTTCATTTTCCGGATTCCCAGATTTAACTCTATGAAACGTTCAAACAAACTCGTTTAAATTCATGGAAGTCGAAGGAAAAGGCGATCATCTACCCCTGAAACAGATTTAGTGGATTTGTTATTTAGTACATCACGGTATAGACATCGAAGAATGCTACGTCGAAAAGAAGCAAAGATTTGAAAATTCGTTTTTTTATTATTTTATACCATATATTAAATAGTATTATGATGGGCCCGAGTCGGGTCGGTGAATTCCATGGCAGCTTCATTTGTATTTTAGTTATTAGACGTGTTTAGAGCGCCATCTACAGTGCGCCGCTATATTGATATTCGCGAAAGTCGCTATATTGAACATAATTATAAAATATTTTTTAGTAATATGATATAAAATAAAATATTCTTTTTATTATGATATAAATAATAAAATTATTTTTTGAAACTATGACCATATTCAACCTTTGAGTTTCGTAGTAAATTCCTGGTTGCCAAATTGTAGTACGCCATTGATCAATCAATCAATCAATCAATAATCTAATCCATGCCACTAGTAAGAAAAAACCTCCTACTGTCGGCAGTGTCGGCACCGGTACTTCCCCTAAAACAACGCAATTTATTCAGAGCATCCATTACATTTTGTACAGGAAAGAATGTCGGAGTTGAAGTGAGGCAATAACGCGAAGTATCGCAGCCGCCTGGAAATGTACGTAATCCTCGGGTCGCGTCGCGTCGCGTCGGCCGTAGTCACGAAGAGCATAAAAAGGGTTGAGCGCGGCGAAAGGCGAAAGGGATGTCCGCTTTCGTTGTCGCAAGCATAAATGTTTATGTGCGCGCCGACGGAGCATGCCGCTTAACCGGATCGGGGCGCCGCGCCGCGCCCGCCTATCTCGCCGACTGTACCGCGCCCTGCCAAATTACAGTGAAAATGGAAAATTTCCGCTCTTTTGAACTACGACTGATCGCTGTAGCTGAAACCTGCCCACCCACGTCCCGCATGCGCTCATTGACTGTACCTAGCGGCGACGCGCGCTTCAGTATACCACGCATCGTATCACTTGAGACTTTCAATTCAACATACTATAACCGCACCTTTGCGTTATTATTCAAAAAGTAGGTAAAGAATCGTTAGGGGTTTTCAATAACAATACTTGTTTACAATATACCTACCAGACATTTTTTTTACACAACAGACCAATTTATGATATTTTTGTAATAGTAGGAACACTTCATCGTATCATGACGCTTTGTGGGTCTTGATTTTTTTTTGGTGTACTTGAACGTACGGGATACCGCTTGTTGCATAGCGGCAGTATTTCATACGTTCGGATGGCTAGGGCGATTAAACTTGAAAATGCAAGAAGCCCAAATTCTTCTCATCTCAACCCTCATTTATCAGAATGGCTTTATTAAAAATAATATATTACGCTATATGACAATAATGATATTTGACATACCTCGTGATATATAGATAGTTTAAGGAAAAACATCCCTCCAGAAAGTGAACTTGGTCCAAAAGGCAATAATTAGAATCATGCTTAGAAAGGCAAGACGTTTACTTTCGACGACCTAATTATTGAGGCACAATTGCTAAATTTAAGGCAGTTGGCTTAATATATCATTAATTTAACTTAATTAGGCTTAATTTAACCAATATATCATTTCAAAAATACCACTTTCAAAAATATACTGGAGTGTATAATATTCCGGAAAACAGTAAGAGACCAGGTCGTTACGAAGAAAACTTAAAGGAACTAAAACCTTTAACGTCTTTTGGACAACGTCAGTTTAGGTACTTGCTCCAAGAATGGTTAATATTATGAATAAAAACATATTGGGAATAATCAGAAAACAGCAAAATATCGTCTTACATTGTGGTAGTATATTTTGTATGAAGTAATATTTAAGAATAAGAATAAGCATAAATTTATTTTCGTAAGTAATTTTCCAAAAACATTATTCACAAAGTCTGCCTAACTAGGCCGAAGCCCGTGCCAAGGTAGACTCGACTAGGTCACTTGTACGTTTTATATTGTGCGCACACTTATTAAAGTACTATTACTGAGAAAAAGAAAAAGTAAAAAATAAATGAAATATAGTAAATCTAATAACGTTCAAGAGTTAATTTTAATGATAACTAATACCTAATTCATATTCATGTTGAAAAATAAAAAAGTAATAATGAAATCAATATATATCCAGTATTTATTATTACCTTTACATATTTCTTATTACTTATTAAAAGTTTTGAAATTATTATGGTCTACTGAAAGTTTATTTTTTAACTTAATTTAATTTCAAAATATCGTTAGAAAGTTTTACATTTTATAATTGTTCGTCTTAGAACAGGCTCCACCTAGTTTTAAGCAACACAAAATATACTAACGGTGTATTTTTTGTGACTGTAAAATAAAAAAAAATAAATCTGACGCGACACCTACTACGCCACAAAGTCCCGAAATTCAACAAATTATTCCATGCCACCGACCAGGCGGGGAGGGGGGTGATTTTTGAATCGATATTGAAAATGTCTTATAGGGGATGACATCATACCTGCATCACTTTCGTATTATTTGTTTAAATCTCAATTAGAGAGCGAACAGTATGGCACAGTGTATTTACACGGCGTACATTATCACGACAGTTACTATACGAGATGATGTCATTCTCTATCGCTTTTTCCGAGTTGTAACTTTATGTAGTATGAAACTTCTTTCTCTTAGCGATTCAAAAATAACCCGACCGGGGTTCAACCTTGTAGCCCTGGGGGGTTATTTTTAAACCTTTTAAATAAAATACCTATTGCATTAGGAAAATAACTATTAGTGTCACAAACAGAAACCTTAAAAACTCATATTTATTTAAACCTCCTTTAGCGTGCAACAATACTGGATTTAATAGTCATTCATAGTATAGTTATGTTGTATGTCGCCTGTACAACAACTTTCATCTGGAAAATCCTATATATAGTTTATGATACTTTATTATTCTTTCCAGCAACACTTTTTTACCAAACTTGAAATTGTTATTATCTTTAAATGTTTTCTTTTTTTTAATTTAACCTTACTTCGTTATTAATTACCGTTAAATTAGTCCTTCATTGTTAAATTAATTGCATACTAATAAAAATGATATATGTAGTTCTTCCCTGGAGTACGATAGTAAAAAATACGAACATAATATGTGTTTTTTCCAACCTCCTTTATTGTTTACAAGTAACACAAATTTAAATAAATGTATTTTAACCGTTTCATTATTCTATTGTGTTAATTATTTCAATAATATTCTGTTATTTCTGGTATATATTTTTTTACTGCCAATAGAAGAAGATACAAGGGGGGTGGGTAATCAATAAAGAACATGTCGTTTACGAGATGACGACACTATGACGCCATTTTCCATCGCTTTTCATCTAAAATTCGAACGTGGAAAGCGGAAGTGGTAAATATATGACCTGAAATATGTGGTCATGTTGTATTCGGCATTTTCTTGGTCGGTTCAAAAATCAAGGTCCTGGCAGCCAGTGGCAGCGATACAACTCTTGTTGCGCAGAGTACGGACCTCCGTGTGTACAGACATCCGCGACGCTCCGGCTGCGCGACTCAAACGTCAACAATACCGGAAGTTTTATGTACCGGAAATGATGATAACTAATGAACGCTGAGCCTTTTTCGCGTCGGCAGTTTTTCTCGAGTGGCACTCGTCCCCGACCAGGCGCGCGGCGCAAGGGGGCTCAAATCAACTAGAAAGATTTATTGTATCTTTCCTAACCGCTTGCTCAGAGTGCTTTTCCGCATCGTTGCGTATTTTTTTGTCACATCAGAAAACGTCCCCAATCTCGGGTTGTTGTCGTTTTGTGCGTGGATTTACAAATTAAACGCTATTGCAAAAAAAAACAACGTCGATCTAAATATATGCAAGACCTCGTACGTGCCAAAAAATCAAATACCAGTTTTTTATTGTTATTAAAAAAAATCACGCTCCCAACCCTCTGTCCATGTCACGAGGGCTCAAATTGCTTAATTTTCTTTGCTTAATATTCATTGCAGTGGCATCTCTTAGGTATGAAAACATTATTTAATCTGGTGATACCTCTTACGTGCATAGTAGTAATTCCTCGCAAATAACTAAATTCTTTTATAGTTTTAATCTATAGTACAACAGGAGATGACGATTACAACGGACGAAGCCAAGTCTTCAGAAAGTTTTAACGATATTAGATCGTTCTGTGTCCTGTGAGATGAGCGCAGAAGACTTGGGACGAAAACAGTCCACCTGTCTAGTTACGCCACATGCCAGTAAGACACCAACGCCTTAACGCGATATAACCAGGTTAATCAACCAGGGGGCCGACACTCACGCCCTTACTACCAGTTGCAACCTGATTACACCGGTCTCCCGACTGGTTACAAGTTCGAGGTCACTTGCGCGGTCCTCTCCCTTACGTAACCGTGATCGGTGTATAGCGAATCTATCGCGGACCACGGAATACTTTGCCCGGCTTTCACTAGGTATCGGGTAGCCAAATGGTCGTTTCAAGAACGGCTGCCACCAAGGTAAACCAAACGCCAAACCGTCTAGGAGCGCCCAATGGTTGACTCCTAAGGGAAGCTGACTCACAAGCCAGAGTCCTACCCGGGCTCGAACTTCTGCGTGGAGGCCGCTGGATGGGTGTTGACCCGTCTGTTTGGCCGACCCTAAACGCATGGGTCTTAGTGGCCTAACTCAATAGGGCCCATTAGTATCGTTAGTACAGTAAACTATTTTTTTTAAGTTGCCCCATTTACACAATTAACAAAAACATCTCGTGAACTAAGTTATTCAGTTTTTTCCAATCTCTGAAAGTTTGCTTGTTGGCATGTACGAGGTATCGCATATAGAGCGATGACATATTTTAATTTTCAATAAACCTTATCAATTACTTACTATTATTGAATTTGACATAAGTTAACACTCTGACTCCGTATAAATACAATGAGCCTATACTGTTATGCGGTTTGTTCGCCACTGCATGAGAAATCTTTGAAGATTAACTATAATATTTGTGGATACATATGAAATGTGTTTAAGTGCACTACTGGCGATTTTTTGTATATTTGGTTGACCAGATTATGTACACTATATTGCCTGTCCTACTTCAGCTAATCCCGCGATTTGTCATTAAAATATTGACTAAATGTGCGTATTTTTGACACGGTAGCAGTGAAAATCAAATTCAACCAAGTCCAATTCATCCAATCACAACCCGAAGTTCGCAGTGTTATGGACGCTATTCCTGTCTTGAGTTTTTGGCGTTTGTATCGAGTTCCCGCATATTTATGCAAGTGTGGAGAACTGAATTAGCCAAACCGAAACGAAAATTAATGAGAAATGACAACTGCAAGATAAACAGCAGGATCTGTAAGTTTACTATTTTAAAACTTGATTTTATTGAGTCGGGTCTTACCTCAGTAATGAATGGTGATATTGATAAGGGCAACACTGGATATAGTATGAGATAATAATTGAATATAAAATTATTGAGATTTACTAGAGTAACATGACTGGCCATCAACAAAATACTAGGTATTCGTTAATATTTTCAATACCTAACATGAATACTTGCTTACCTAATTGTCAGGTATTCTGCAAAAAGCTTGCTAGCGAAGTCGAAACACAACTAAAACGGTGTGTATGAAAGTAAAAAGTTAACATCTATTTTTTTATTTTAAAATTCATTTTATAGCTCTTCTAACAAAATATATAAGGTTGATTTTATTCTGCGTATATCTTAATTCCGTTAAAAGGTGAACAACACTCAAAATTAACGTTCATTTTTAAAAGGTTGTTTATTACTAAACAGAGAACAAAGAGATTGTGTAATTATTATTGTCAAAGGATGCTTTGAAATCCGTATTTTTTTTTTATAATACGATTTAATTTTGAGTTTTGCTGTGTTTTATTTATGACTAGCGTAATTATTTAATGCCAAATAAACCTGCCTTGGTTATGTATGTCCGTATCATAGGAACTTGACGGTTACATCAAACCAGCTTAAGAAAATACACTTTTTTTTTTTTGGTTGATGCCTTTTTTTATGAAGAAACATGTTTTTCAGGTATATGAAAAAAAAAATGTATAAGATTATTATACATAAAAACTAAGCTGAAAGCCATTTACATCTTTTTTAAATTTAGGTCATAGTTTTGTAGGTTTTTTTTTTAATCGACTTTTGGGCTTTAATATTTAATAATTTAATAATTTTCATTTCGTGGCTAATTAATTTAGTTATTGTTTCTTAAATGTGTTGCTCTGCCTATTTGTAATTTATTTGAATTCAAGTATTGTTCAGATTTTATTTTGAATTAATGGTTATTAGTGTGGATTTGTGGTTATAGAAGCCGTTTGGTAAATTCATTTCTATAACCTGGCAGAAAAATGATCTTTCAGAAAAATGCCCTGGCAGTGGATTTTATTTATTTATTTATTTCAATATTACATATATTTTCTAAGGTTACATAGGAAAAACAATTACTTTCTAGTCAAATAAAGCGACAAGTTGATTCACCTCAATCCCATGCAACCTGAGGCACGTTGCACATCTAACTAGGCTTACGCCTGTGCCTAGAAGTGTGTTTTAAGACTTTTTAGATTTAAGATTGCGAGCTGATTTTAAAAGGTTCTTACTAGATATTACATATACGATTTAAAGTAGTTTTAAAATATATATTAGCTCGATTGCGTTTCTTGTAAACTAAAATCGAGACAGAGCAATATGCTAGAGCGGTTGCCACTTTATCGCGGTAAAACTGCCCGCCAAGGTAAAATCTTACACCGCACGAAATATGCTCGAATTTATTCGGGCGAGTATAAGTTCGGCCGATGGTATTTATCGACGATCATTCATTTCAAATTCCGCTCTAACGTATTGCTCTGTCTCGTTCGCTTGGACTAATTTTAGTTTTAGTTCACAAAGAAACGCAATCAGGCCCATTATATATGTATATACACAATATATTTACAGTCAAATATTTCTTTTATCAAATAATAACAAAAGTAACAAAAGAATAATAATAATAGCAAATAATAACAAAAAAATAATAATAATAGCAATAGATAATGATTGGTACTTAAAATATGATGGTTGGCTTATTTCTCCATTCATCATGCCTGTACTTTTAAATTGAAATGATGCGATGTGTTTGTAAGCGAGTCGATTTGAGAAAATAAAGATGGTTTCTTTGTTGTTTATTTTAATTTGAATGTTTCTTTCCTCACGCCTTTGGCATCGCCATCTTCGTCTATCGATAGTCAATGATATAGTTGCGAATATAAACTTATAAACGCCATATAAACTTCCTCGAGTGTTTATTTTATTATCGAGGAAAAACCTTGCAAGAAACTTTCGAGCTCCTGTTACACGCTTGACTGTGTTTGATGGTATTTAAATATATTTAATATTTGAACTTTGTATATATTCGGAAATATAGTTGCATTTCGAGGCAAGATTTATTATGCCTTTTACTTTGAACTCTATAATTTAGAGTCAGGTCTCTTCATCTAGTTAGTTTATGTATTTAGCAGTGTAGCGTTTTAGAACACTTCTGCGGCCGTTTCTTGAAGCTGTCCTATTAAAAAATAACACACCTCTGTCTTCATATGAAACATAGAATTGCCAGTTTTTTACAAAAATATAATTATGTATTTAATTTTCATTTATTATGAAAACTCGAAAAGTATAATATATTTTTTGAATTAGACCGGCTCATGGTGGTTATCGTGCGAACAGGCACTCGGAATAATGGAAATTGTAACCGATATCTAATGTATAGGGAAATGAGTATTGGCGCTAGTACAGTGCCTTGAGGTACTCCACCAATAAAAGGTTAAACCAATGGACGGAAAAATAAAGCCATACCGGAGTTGACCATATTGACTTACTGTCTGCAATTAAGAAGATATCATCCAATGGCAGACAGACGGCGAAAATCTGAGAAATAAGAGTTTCGCCAACTGAAGTTTTAGGTCAATCATATCGAACGCTTTCTGTAATATTATAGAAGACGAAGCCTAAGTTACTTGTTTTCCTTCGCGGTTAGGATACAATTAGCCGATAAAGAGAGAGATGTCGTAAAATTGTGATGGTATCGAATATGTGACTGTATTTGCTTATTTTTTATTTTGAGAATTGGTTCAAGGAGAAATAAAGAAGTCTTATAAATTTTCAAATTTTAAGATATAAAAATCTAATTTATTTTGATGGTATGATAATGAAATATTTGAACTTTAGCTATGAATTTACTGCAACAGTGACGAGAGTGTATACATTTGGAGATATAGTTTCATTTCGATGGAAGATTGTTTATTATTCCTTTTAACTCTGTAATTTATAGTCAGGTCGCTTCATCTAGTTAGTTGATGTAGTTTAGCGGTGTAGCTTTTTACCCCCCTCCTCCGGCCGTTTCCAATATAGGATCGGTCGCAGAGACGCGTCGACTCTCACCTTCGCCATATTTCAACGTTGACATTTCATTACCTCTCAGCCACCTCGGCCCCACCTTCCCTTAGCTTCGGCGCCCGCTAATGATTCCCCGGCTCGACCTTTCATTTATCGCTGCGAGTAATGTCTCGGAATGTTTATCTGATGCCGGCGCGCGATCAGCGTTGCTATTTTTATTGGCGCGTTAAAAAGTTCGTTTTTTTCGTATTTCATCGGTGCGATGTGCTTTTTATGAGCCTCTCGCCCATCTCAGTCGGACGGAATGATCTTCGTCTTCGATTCTTTGATGAAATGAAATCTAGCAATGAACATTCTTTTGCCGTCGGTATCATTCTTTTGCTCCTATTTATTCAAACAAATTCCTCTAAACTAATAAAATAATAACATGGAAATAAAACCAAATATAATAATTTAAAATAGTTGGCTTTAAAATAAGTAAAATGAAATATAAGTGTAAAAGATAAAAATAATAACATTTATACATACCTACATATTATATTAGCATTAAGTATCTAGGTTTTTTATGTAAAACTTATCAAGATAGTGACTTTTAGCAGCGACTAATCCTAACCAATGTAACTGCAGTTCATGTGTGATAATATGGTCAATATTTATTTATTTATTTATTAGTTACATAAACATTTACATGTAAGATAACAAAAGAAAAATAATTTACAATCCAGAAATTGCCGTTTTACTTTCAATTTAGGCATACATCTTTCTGAGCCCAGGATAAATTGCGCATAAATTATAGGTTTCAAGTAAAGTGAAACCGAGCCCGCCTTGCTAGGCACTCCTGTGATAAGGCAAGCTCACTTCATGAGTCTTATTCGAGTGGCACGGTTGTGTCAGAAGGAAAAAATCGGTTGTGTCACCCCAAGACTTTCCTGACTAGTATCCGGGGAGGTGCGAAAAAACAGCGACATTTTTTACTCTAGTACCCCAAATTTGTATGGCAGGTACCCCAAACGTTGGTCGTAAGTACCCCAAAAACTAATAGGTTCTTCCGATGGTTAACAGAAGCTTCTATGCCAAATTTTAACTTAGACAGATTAAGCGTCTGGGCGCTATCGCGGAAACAATTTTTTCGCCGGGAACCCCAAATTTGTATGGGAGGTACCACAACCGTAGGGCGTAGGGACTCCAAAAACTAATGGGTTCCTCCGACGGTTAACAGAAGCTTATATACCAAATTTCAGCTCAATCCGATTAAGCGTCTGGGCGCTATCGTGGAAGAATACATACATACAGACATACAGACATACAGACATACAGACATACATTCAGACAGAGATCGGTCTGGAAATAGTCTCAATCGTCTCAGGGAGTCTCAAAATATATATTCCCATCTTCATCTCAAAATTTTTTTTTAGCGCGATCACAATACTTTCCTTTCCGATAGGTCGTCAGGAAAGTAAAAACATGAAAAATGGAATTATATTACCGCAGATCATATTATACATAATATGCGATACCGTCCTTTTGCTGTATCGGTAGCCGTCGCGCGTATTCATATGAACTTAGTTTTCGTTATTGTAATATTGCCTGGCATAATGAAGGTAGGAAAATAATTTTATATCCAAGCTGAAATCTTCACCGATTGACGAATATTGAAATTATCATATCATATCATATCGTATCAAATTATCATATCATACACCGCCAATATGAAATTATATAATAAATTTCTTAATCTCCAGCTGGTAAGCGTCTTCGCTGGATGTTAATAAAAGGCTGTATTTTAATAATAGATACATATATTTTTTTAAATATATATAACATCCTCAATGATAAGAATTAAATCTACCCTAATACGGGCATTAACCTAGTTGGGTAGTTTTTAGGACATCATTTTATACTACTTTCTCTTAAATAAAGCATTATTATTATTATTATAAAAAAATATCCGTTTTCCGTTTCTTTTTAGTGTTTAATTAAGGATCTAAAAACTCACTAAAACCGGGCATAATATTCAACTGACGTTTAGGTATTCCATATCAGGTTCCTAAACATGACATTAAGCACACTTTAGGCATGTTTTCTTATTAAGGTTTTGCACTATCATGGCGAATGCGGGCTAAAATGTAGCTTATTCGGTGCTAGTTTAGGACCGGTCGGAAATCGAGCAGTCTAAATTAAATCATGTAATCCAAAGTTTTTCATGAAATTTATCGTTATTTTAACATATTTAATTGATATTTATGAGATACTCAAACAAATAAACAATATTTTTTTACGTTCAATTCACATAATTACGTGTCCCATATTCCGTCTCTTGTAAGCACCCAAATCAGGATCTAAAACCGCACTGCAATGGAAATGACAATGGCGCAGGTGGCAATGAATAACAGTTCACGACACTTAGTTCATTACCATAGACAAAGGCTTTACGACTCTGGAACGTGCCTTAAGGCCAGTTGAGAACAAATATCCATAGCAAGCATAATCTAGATAATAAGAAAATAAAATAAAAATTACATCCATAATAGATAATGAGAAAAAAACATTTTTTACTTGCATATTGAAATAAATAAACAAAAAAATAAAATAATTGATAAATAGTGTTGCGTCAATCCAGCAAAAATAAACAAAGACATCTTAGTCATTCCAGCTATTTTAATAAATTGTAACCCACGGACTTTAACATAGAGAATCAACCAATCAATCATCAAGCCTCAATTACATATTAGGTACTATTTGTATTAAACAAAATTTGATTATTACAAAGTTTAATATAAGGCAATATTTTGAAATTTTGTTTTATTAAACGTAGTTGAATTAAACGTAGTTGTAAAAGGGATTGCATGTAATAAATACATATAATGTAGTCTTTATATATCGGGTAAGTTTACTGAGTAACTAAAGACCAGTATATCGACGCTAACTTTGGCACCAACTGTTGGCATTACAATTTTGACAAAATCCGAATCTACTGTAACTTTTGTTGCAACCTATCGCGACAACAATAGGAAAACTAAAACAAATAAAGAGCAACTTAGAGGTAAATAACATACTTACTTACATCTGGAAGCGTCAGCACAATGGGCGAACCCGTCACCTAAGGGAGTTTTTGATCTCCCATGAGGAAACGTGAAGACTTGACGGACATAGACAGTCCACTGTCTAGCTCCACCGACGAGCGCGTGAGAGTCCAACGCCTTACTGCAAGGCACTAGGAAGGCAAGACAGCGGGCCGACCTCACATCCTTATTTACACACAGGAAGGATGGATAGCTGCAATACGTGTCGAAAGCCGCTCCGGAAGAACTTCAGATATCATCAACGAGGAGTTTCCATTATTCCGGTCGCCGAGTTTCGAACGCGGACAACCGGGCGATCGTTATCGCGACATCAAAAACAGAACGAGACGGCGCTTTAAAAAAGGGAGAGAAAGAGAGAAAGAGGCATCAGGTTACATACAGGCAACAAAGGTTGCAGCGGGAATAACGGCCGCAGCGTGAAACTGAACTGCACGGGGTCTCCGACTTCATCATTTACAGCAATCTGTAGCGACCGAGGCGGTTTCTGATGTGAGTTTAGGAATAGGAACTTTACATGAGCAACGGGCATAAGGTCACTGTCTCCAGCAGCGAAAACGCACATATTTATGTAGCCACATCTTCAGAGCGAAATAGAAAAGCGTCCTTACAAGAGATGGAGATAACTATGATGGCGCATCGCCGGGGAATACCTAATTTCAGAGCGGGAAGAAAAATGTTTTAATTTTTAATACAAGCAGTGTCGACACGGATGCATGCATTCCACGGATGAATTCTGGCGCATATGCGTTGTACACGTATTGTAAACTATAAGAATTAAATTCAACGAGATTTAAAAGCCTCAGAATGGAAATTGCTCAACAAAATGAAACATTCTAAAATATTTACAAGTTGATAAGGTTGACTGCGAGGTTTGTTACACTATTTTTAAAAATAAGGATGAGATACTATTGCGATCGCCAAGAAACTTATGTAAGATTTACATTCGAATGTCGGCTTTATTCATTTTAAATTAGGTGAGCGAGAGGAAATTTCTATACAGATATCATTCAAAGGTGAAGATAAATAATAATATGAAAGGTACAGTTAGAGAGATTGACATTTATTTTGCATACACTAATTTGGTGACACACAAATAATTTCATTCTACTTGGCGATTATTATTAGTCATCAAATAAAAAACTATAGCCTACTGGCGTATGCATGTTACAAATAATGTTATTGAGTAATTCTTGTACGCAATAATAATTTACTATTATTCGTAATTCGGACTTGTAAACATATTGTGATTGTGAGGCAATTTTTTTATTTATTTATTTATTGGAATTATTAAATTAACCATTTTACAATAAATATAATATTAAAACAAATGGCAAAAACTTTCCTCTTTCATTCACTGGCTACTGCTGCCCAACTGGGATATACCCGTTCCAGGGCAAGCAATTTGTATTTTTACATTTAAAACGAGGGTCGTTGAACCAACCAAACACAATAATAATAATAATAATTTTAAAATATATATAATAATAATAAATAAATATAATAATAAAATTTACAATATTATATAGGAAATAGAAATACTAAATACATTAGAATACACATATACACACATACATACATATATACACAATATATGTTAAGTCAACTTCAAATTATTCTAATACATCGATCATGGCATGGATAGATAAACGCTCTTCTTGCACCAGCCATTTATTTATTTTGCTTTTAAACACATGACAATTGGGGATGGTTTTAATGTCACTGCTTAATTTATTATAGAGTCTTGTAGCTATGAAAGAGTAGTGTCGCTGTCCGAAAGTCGTCTTCATCCTAGGTACATTCAAATTATCACTCAGGAGTTGTCTAGTGGGTTTCGTGTGCGTAATAATAAAAGATTTATTTTGTTTGGCCACGAAAACCCAACGTAGTGCAGTTTTAATGAATAATAACCTAGCATCCAAAACCTGAGCCTCTTTAAAGAGTTCCTTAGAAGAATATTGATATGGTTTGCGATGCATGATTTTTAAAATACATTTTTGCGCTGTTAGAAGTGGCGTCAGGAGGGTTTTGCAGCACCCACCCCACCCAATTATACCATAGTCAATATCAATATAGGATGGCAAATTGTGATTTATTGTGCATCGACTTACCTTAAAATTTCATAATAAATAGTAATAAATTACTTGGAGTGGCATTACGTACACTATAATTATGTACACTTAAGTTCACCAGTTTTTAAAAAATATTTTAGGGAAGTTCTTTAAACTGAAGGTAATATTTAGGATTATAAATTTAAATCCTCTTTACCTAACGAATAATTGTGTTCCTCTATTTGTTTAAGCATGTATTCATTTGTTTACATTTATATTTATGATTGATATTTTTTTTCCAGCTTACTGTTAAGTAGTCTCTTTAATATCCAGTATTTATAGTGATATCATGAAGGTTTTGTTTTTATTTTAACTAGTGAGGTTTGTTTACCTTTTATCCTTGCTGGTTGATTACTCCGTTGGATGTTAGGAGCATTAATCACATTTAGGAATCGTCCATAGAGCTCCTACTACACTAAGAAAATAATTGGATTGATTTTTACCTGACGATTTTGAAGTGAATACGTCTTTAAAATTGCTTCCATAGCGGAAGGCAATTCAAAAAACGAATGATAACAAAATCGGGACATACACATTGGTGTTGCAGCTACATATCTATCATCTCAATTCAAAATTTTATTGCACCTCTGGGAGTTAATGGGCCCTTGCTGAGTTGGCCACGAAGACCCATTCTGTTCAGGGTTGGTCACACTCACGGGTCAACACCTATCCAACGGTATACACCGTTTCACCGCTTTGTAAGGGAGAGGACCGCGCAAGCGACCTCGAACTCGTGACCAATCGAGAGACCGGAGTAATCTGGTCACAATTGGAAGTAAGGGCGTGAGTGTCAGCCCGCCAGGTAACATTCCTGGCTATCTCGGGGTTAAGGCGTTGGCCTCTTACGGGTTTGTGACGTAGCTAGATGGTGGACTGTTTTGTCCCCAAGTCTTCTACGCTCACTCCAGGTAGATAGAACGACTAATCGTTAAAACTTCCTGAGGTGACGGGCTCGCCCGCTGTAGTCGACAACCCAAGTTTCACCTCTAGATAGCTAAAGGATCAAAGAATTCGTCACGCTAAGTGAGGACTGGGACGCATCGCGTGCGGTGGAGGGGGAAGCACCGCCATTTTGAGGTTATTTTTGCGTTTCGATATTTTTATTTAGTATAACTTTTGAGTCGGTTGACAACTATTATAAAAATCTGTCAACTTTATTTATATAACATTAGTGTAAAATAGAAATAGTGAGTATATATGGTGTCAAATTAAAAAACAAAGAATCAAAAATATATAATGTCGGCCTATACTCGTCAAAGCGTCAAAATCCAAATACAAAGATCGTGTACACTTGGAAAGTGCTTCTCAAAAGCAATCGAATGATACCAATAAAACACCATATGACCGAGTGAAGCAGTGCCGGGAACTTAAAAGAATGGATGTGGCCGAGCGGATCAACGACGGTGCCAGTACATCTGCAGCTGGGGCTGTTGAAATTATGCAAGTAGATGATGAAATTGCTTCTATATCGACGTCGGACTGTCTAGGCATCGATTGTGTAGGTACGATCGTCGATTATGAAAACACATTGGGCATATAACGGGATAATTACCATGTGAATTGTGTTCGATGAGTCTCCGATATTTCGGCACTGTTGCAAGCGCCCAAACATACATAATATAGCGTATTTTATATTTTATATAGAAAATATTACCCGTTACGCACACGTTTTCACCTACAATATACTGCCATGTCCAAGACACAGCCACACCCCATTTTGTTATCACGGGTTTATACAGATTAACGATGCATCAATCGTAATTTTGTTGAATTACAAGGAATTTCGTTGAGACTGCGTTACTCGATTATATGTACATATTTATTACATTTTATTTACTATTAATGCGACAATAACAGTATAGTGTAGATTAACATTCCTCGTTTTTCAACAAAATTACAATTGGAACATCATTATTCTGTATAAAACCGTAATAACATGGCGATTATTTAGGAAGAAATCCAATATTTTTCTCAGTGCATCAGGCCCAAGCTGCATCATGCATGGAACCATTAGAAACCTCATAACTCGTAACCACCTAAATTTCATGAATTGCGTTTACAAACCCCTAATTAATGTTAGTAATTAGCACCCCTTCCCCCTATATGCTATTTACAAAATCCCCGGTTGTGGAGTCGGCGTTTTCCTTCCGTTTTTCAGACTCGCATCAACCCGCAAATTTTATTCATAATAGAGTAGGTGGCGCTAAAGGCATCGTCGCCTGTGATTAATCAACAGACGTGTAATCAGGCGGGCGTACGCGGCATTGGGGGCGGGGTCGGCGGGGGTCGGAAAGCGCCTAGAATGGGGACGGGCTGGGCGCGACGCGAAAATACTACAGAGGCCGCGGCCGACCGCGGGGGTTTCGCTTGCCACGGACGGAGATGACGAAAGCCGCTGCTTACAAACACTATGTAAATGGAGTAATAACTGTGACCGAATATGATTTATTGCCTATTTTATATGCCACGTGAGAAAAGGGTTATAAAAAAAAGAGAGGTTAATATCGCTGCGGCAATACCGTCATAATTAGGTCTCGCTTTTATTTTACCTAAAACGTCGTTGTGTCTGTAAGTGGTTAGGGGATACAAGCTAAGTATTTCATTCAGCGCCCGACACCCGTCCCGTGCGGTCGTGTAGCTTCGCTCCCCTGCCCGCGCCGAATTTGCCGCCTTGCTTGCCCGACCGTGATCGCTGCTTCAGTTTGAAGGTGCATCCCGCGCCGCCGAGTTTCTCCGGTTCTTCTGAGGATGCTGTCTGTCGACAACGCCGCCAAAAGGGCCGCTTATCCGCTTATTCGGATATGCCTCTTATTCGGCTCGGCGGGCCCGTCGACCGAAATACGATGATGCTAAGTATTTCGACAGAGGATATGTTTGTAGAACTCACGCGGTAAAATTCGTTTTAATAATTTTATAATTTTAAATAACCGCGACAGTATTGATTTCGGTGTGCCTTAGAGTATGAGTGATTTAAAAATGACAATTTTCATTTCCTTAACTCATAAGCTCCACACATATGAGGCACAACTAATATGACATCATGTGCAGCTTATTCATCCGATGTTGTATGTCAGGAAAATATCCCAAATTACTCATTCAATTTACCGAAAACATTTGAAATATCCGCTACTATAGGTTTCATTTTAAAAACGGTTGCAATAATGAAGTGGATCTATATCCGTGAACGTCGTCTTTGTTTATTGTTTTATTGTTTTTTTCTGAAAAATAAATTGAAGAATATATCGAAAAAGATTTTTTCCATACTTTTTCACTATAAGGTCAAAGTCCTACAGGTTTCACTATTTAGAATTGAGCACATCCAGCGTAAGGTCATGCCCATAACAAATTATTATGTCACCAAACTAAGACTTAGACTTGTTCTAAAACGGGCAGTGCTTTAAATGTTATAAATTGAAAAATTATGTTAGTAAAACTCTCCAAGCAATAAAATTGCCTTACATTGGTATAAAAGATAGGACAAGAATAAATCAATTGCATTATATAAACTATATTACAATTAATAGTAAAATTTATGGATTTATTTTGAATTTGCATTTTTTAAATTTCAAGGAGGAAAATGAGTACAACCAATTAGGTTCTATGACTAAATCTATTGTCTAAAATGTGGGTGTGCTTGCATTGAAAATTCCTCGCTTCATAAGGACGGTCTAATAATAAAAACCTTATATTTAAAGTTCAATTATGCTTAAAATTCAATTCAATTATAATTAAAACTACGATTATATTTTAAATTCAATTATTTGTAAGAAGGAAAATGTATTTAAATAACGTGAGCCTGCTTTGATGACAAACAATACTACTAAATCATTATATGTAGGTAATATTTTATAAAAAGGCATATTTCTAAAGCATGTCATTTACATCAGTGCCGATATGCGGTAAGGGTAAGTGGAAAAGGTTCACTTTCCAGGTGGTACCTAATGCAGATCTTGAATTTTCAATTAACGTGAATAGCTTACCAAAATCCTATTTTATGCGCTATAAATACTATGAAGCAATCATCTCTAGCTCATCGGAATCTTAGGCTAATTCAAAAAAGCAGAGGCATTGAATCCGACAAAGTAAATTTTTTGTTACTCGAAGAATAAACCAGATCGATGTATGTGCCTTCCTACTTATGCTCTTGACATTATATCAAAGTGGAGTTTGGAGTCAAAGTAGACTCCAAAGTCACGAATAAGAGACAAGGTTTCAAGAGGGCAATATTTCAAATGGTAAGCAAAACTGAAAATCTTTTAATTTTTTGGTGAATGAGATGTATTTTCATTTATCAATGCTAAGGATGACGATATTTTTGATGCTATAGAAACTTAAATGATCAAGGTATGTTTATAGACTAATCACAACAGTCGTTACGTTTAGGGAAAACCCTAAAATCATCGGCGTATAGACGATAATGGTTTTTTATATAAGAGGAAGAAATATTGTTGACGTCAATAGATAAAGAAGCAGCCCTATTATTGAACCCTGAGGAACGCCCAAGGTTTCCACTCTCTCTGATTGAGATTCTCTTAAACTATCTGGTACCGATTTGTAGGGTACGAAGAAAGCCATCTAAATAGGTCAACACGTTATGTATACCATTGAAGTATAACTTACGCATAAGGTTACGCATACGTACTAACGATACAGGTGGTGGATTTTGTCGAAAACCAGTTGTATAAAGTGAAAAAAGCCCTAAAACTTTTTTTTATATGCTAAATGTCAAATTTATTATTTAATTTAAATTGATAGTGTTAAAACAATTGCTTTATACTTTTCTAGATTAATAATAACGTCTAATATGACGTAATATTTAAATATTTTACTTTAAAGTTTTCTATTATGAATAGCATTGTGTTTGTGTATAGATTGCAAACCCATAATAATTGGCTAACTAGTTGGGTCACAGTCGTTATAACAGTATACATTCAAACTAGCATACTGTGTGCGGTTATGTGGGGCGTAGTGATTATATTCGCATTTACTCAAAACCACAGCACAGCACACGACTGCACCGATCATTTATCAATTTATTCATTCGTTTGAAAGTGATAATCTGAATATGTGTTTAGTGGAATGGAGCGCTACTATTGTAGACACAAGCCACGCATGGAATAAGCATAAAATAAATGAGAGCAATAAATTTATACTGGCATACATTTTATAATACTGAGTGAAATAGGAAAAATGACCCAGTTTTGTTCTCATGATGGAATTAACCCTATATACCAAAAGCTATCATATTCTATTTAATCCCCTAACGTTTATCTGTTGCAAATCGTCGTCGACCGAAATACGATGATGCTAAGTATTTCGACAGAGGATATGTTTGTAGAACTCACGCGGTAAAATTCGTTTTAATAATTTTATAATTTTAAATAACCGCGACAGTATTGATTTCATATCAATAGAAATCCTGTAACATTCTTTTTTAAGCGTCATTTTTTACTACATTTTTTTTACTTCATTTCCAAGTGCCGATTTGATTTTTAAAATGAATAAATCTGCTTTAATTTTTGTTTGCTTTTATACTATGAGTATTCTACTAATTGCATGTAGTTTTATTTGAAAAGCAAGCGTCATTGCATTTGAATTTTCATGACGACCGATACAAATAACTATGTGAATACTCGTAGCTGGTAGTCGCCATTAAACGCCGACAACTAAATATCAGCGTGAGGCTGTGATTCGGCAAATCCACGCCGATTAAGACTCAAACGTGAGACTGGGTCCGTTTGCGTTTCTTCGTGAACAAAATCAGCATTTGTTCATGCAAGCGAGACAGGCCAATACGTCAGAGCGGAATATGAAATGGTTGATTGTGACTTATCCAGCATAAAACCAGCAATCGAACATAAAGCGGCATAATGTAAGACCGAGTGAAATGTTATCCAACTAATTCAGATTATTTTATATGAGGCAAGTTTGGTAGTAGTTGTGCAGGAAAGATACGATCGTTCATTTTAAATCCCGCTCTAACGCACTGCTCTGCCTCGTTCGCATTAATCGAGCCCACTGTACGCGTTACGAAGAAGAAGAATATAGAAACTTAGTGGGAAAATAATTACTTATAACTAGTCATCGGATTATATGCACTATTGTAACTCTTGTGACAATACACCATTAAATATTTTTCGAGATTTTCTAAAGCAAATTTGTGATATTTGTCATGTAATATTAATTTGTAGGCCGAAAATTACCTCTCTACATCAACTGACGTTACTGGACAGAACTTGAAGTTTGGCGCTATTTCTGCAGAAACCTCTTCAGAAAGGGTTTGGCCGGTCCCGTTGATATATGCGTTAACCCCTGAAATGACTGGCAATTAGCTCGGGTTTGCCTACGGCAAAATGTATATAAATTTATATTTACATTTACATTTACATAGAGCGGGGTTTACTATAGAGCTATAGCATTACTATAGAGCGGATTACTATAGAGCGGCGCACATTTACATTTATATTTACATTTATATAAATTTATATACATTTTGTATACATTTTGCCATAGCATCCATTATTGGACGCCTCACATTTGAGGGGTTCTTTCTTTATTCCTTCAAGTTCCGGGTTTTTATATAGAACAGTATTTAATTTGCCACGGAACTTTCTGATAGTGAACTCGGAAAGGCGTTACTGGTTAATCTGGCTGGCTGGGGGTTCTGATAAATCATTTATTCCATTATTTCTAAGGACTTTAGTATCTACTCAGATTTTTAGTATCTAGTCTCTCAATGGCGTCGGATATATTGCTGAAATGTGTTGCGATAATAGCAATATTCTGTTTGGTTGAAGGACCCTCAAATGCCTGCTGGTTTGAATTAATTTGAATGGCCTCTGAACTGTCAAATTGACTAACTATTCTTTTATGGCCTCAACATTCTCAGCATAAAACAATACAGTTTTTATCCAAGTTCCCCACCGCGTTATAATCGTTCTGGGGGCAGTGCTATGTTTGGCAGTCGCTCTTTATATGCTTGTTCTAGCGTTGGTGCTTTCATAAACCCTTTTTTTTGTAGAGGAAATCAATTTACTGACATTCTTGAACTCTTTCCTGATCTCTTCTAAGTCGATGTAATACATGGGCTAGACAGGTGACGTGAAGCAAGTTTGGGTAAAACAGTTTTAGAGCTTGACCAGCTTTCACGATATGAGGCGCACTGTCAGAAACGAAGACACATATTCTCTCGTCCGTTTAAGAATCGGGAAACAGTGATTTGATGGAATTATTTATGAAGCGCGCGATAGTTAAACGATTTGTTTATTCTAGTACTGAACACTATCTGCCGGTGAGACGGCAGCGTGCCGCCCCGGGAAATTGCGGCAGATCGCATCCCGCAAACGTTACCCCGCGCGACGCTGGGGGAAGGGAGTAAGGGAGTACGGTACTCGTTCCTTCACGAAATTTAATTACTTGTCATTATTTAGCTACTGAAATAAGTACTATCGGTAAAAAGGACTAAAATATGCAATAACGTTATAAAAACAGCATTTTATGCATTTGCATATACAAATATTAGTCCAAGCATTAGGGGTTTTGCATTTCATTTAGTTTTTTGCTTATAATTCACCAATAAAGCATTTTTTGATAACGGCTATTTAGTACAAAATTAGGGTAGATAAAATTTCCTACAATTCAAATTTACAGACTTAATTCCTCCGATGTACCAAACCGCCGCTAAAGCGCGCAAAAATCGTATTTTTTCACTTAGAGAAAAATGCAGAAAATGGCATTTTGAAAGTGCTGTAGAGCCGCGCCATGAACTGTAGGTATATGCCCAATATCAATTATAGTATGATTACCTGGTTTCCGTAGGTCACATTTAGCGCATCAGATGCGTAGTCGGCGTTTTTGAAACACCGTGAAACGCCCAAAAATACATATAAAACCGTTGATAAAAATACTTCCGGATATTTTTCTTGGAAATGACAAGTTTAGATTTCATATGCTTGGTCTGTATGCAATTGCATATAATCCGATGTCTTGTTTTACACACATCTCAATTTATTTTTATTTCGTTATTCCATCACTCAGTTTACTTGTTCCCTTTCTAGTTACATTCTTACATCAAGTTTGGATAGACAGTCTTCTCTACAACTCTTTAATTCCGGTTATAGGCCCAGGATAAAATTTGAATATCTTAACCCAGCCAGAACATCTGCTTCTTACTGCGTCGACATAGTATAACGCACGATGAGTTTATTTAATATTCCTTCTCTTTGCGATTATTGATTTACCGAATCGCGCTGCTCTAGCTTTTGTAATACGACTTTATGTTTATGGGTGCGACGCCCTTTGCGATGCGACGCGACGAAGACCATTGTCATAATTCGTTCTTGTAAGTTCACGACTTGTAACTTGGTTTTATTGCTGAAATAACTGTATTCACTGAGAGATATCGATAACGAATTGCTATGTAAATATTGAGTATAAATAGCGCCGTCGTTATAGTCAATATAGTCAATAGCGAATAGTCTATTATTCAATCGAATTTGCAAATACAGTTGGAAATGTCATAATAATAAACGTTTAAAACACGAATAATCAAAAATATGAATAAAACAAATAATCAAAATAAAAAGAAATCAATAACCTAAAACTAATCCAATAAATAATCAATAAAAATAATACCGATACTAACCAAAGTCAGACAAAATAAATGATAAATTCTGAATAATCATACACATAAAACAATAATAATTATAATGAATAATCAAACTTTACCAAATTATTCCTAAGTGGTTTGTGGTTTACCTACCTCGTATGTTTTAAGATAAGGATAATCTGCATCGAAGGTTTTCTTATTTATACTTTTACCTATATTTGTACGTTTATACATAGTTATAGAAGTATCTTAGAGAGATTATATTATTTTTTATAATAAGTATGTATATTAAAGATATTGTAATATTTTTTCGAGGTCGTCTACCTAATAAACATAAGCCAATGTTTAACCATTTTTTCTAACCTTTTTATTTCTAAATCTTTTAATAACTTCAAAAGGTTATTAAAGAGGATAAAGGCCAAATACCGAATATACATTTTAGAGCTACAATCCAAAATACGCGGAATTTTCGCTTTACTCAAAGAATATTACTTATTCATGAATATTATTTGTGTCCCTTCCAAATATTACGCTTTAGAAATAATAAATTTGTGTGAGCGCTATTTTCAAACTTCGAAGCACTTTTGAAATGCAATTTTTTGGAAGTCTTTTATCTTTCTCAGCGATTCCCTTTATCTATTTAATAATGACAAAATTTATCTCCAGGAATAGAAAGAAGTCGCAGGGTGCCATATCCAGTAAATTCGGAGTCTGAGGCATCACCGCGATGTTGTTTTTGCCAAACAAACGCACTTTTTAAATGGTTTTTATCAAAAATCAACATTAGATAGTCCAAGGATCATACAGCTAAAGACATTTTTTTGCATGTGTAATTGGGCCAAAATGCAGTAAAGTTTTAAACATTCTAGCGTTTTATAGAAATGAATTATTAAAAATATATATATTGCTGTTGGCCTGTGAATATTAAGGTGCTAAGGCACGTACGTCCTCGTATGGACTCTAAATATCAGCAATATATTGTTGTGTGGCTGTGTAAGTTTTCAAGTTATGTAGCGGAGATTTCCGCACATCAGTTACATTTCATCTACCAACTCGCCAAATTCAAGCAGATATTGTTGCCTAACTATGCCACGTTTTGTGTTAACAAATTTAGGTCTATTTACAACCAGCGTTTACGTACGGGTATAATTTATGTGTATTAGTTTCTTTTGAAGTAGTGGATTCCCGATCATGTCGGTGTACCTTGAAGTATGAGTGATTTATAAATGCCAATTTTTATTTCCTTAACTCATAAGCTCCACACATATCAGGAACAACTAATATGACATCATGTGTAGCTTATTCATCCGATGTTGTATGTCAGGAAAATATCCCAAATTACTCATTCGATTTACCGAAAACATTTGAAATATCCGCTACTATATGTTTCATTTTAAAAACGTTTGCAATTATGAAATGGATCTGTATCCGTGAACGTCGTCTTTTTTTATGGTTTTATTGTTTTTTCTGAGAAATAAATTGAAGAATATATCGGAAAACATTTTTTTTCCATACTTTTTCACTACAGGATCAAAGTCCTGCAGGTTTCACTATTTAGTATTGAGTACATCCAGCGTCAGGTCATGCCCATAATAATTGATTATGTCACCAAACTAAGATTTAGGACTAACCTGTTCTAAAACGGGCAGTGCTTTAAATGTTAAAAATTGAAAAATTATGTTAGTAAAACTCTCCAAGCAATTAAATTGCCTTAAATTGGTATAAAAGAAAGGACAAGTATAAAACAATTGCATTATATAAACTATATTACAATTAATAGTAAAATTTATGGATTTATTTTGATTTTGTATATTTTAAATTTTAAGGAGGAAAAATTAGTACAACCAATTAGGTTCTATTACTAAATCTATTGTCTAAAATGTGGGTGTGCTTGCATTAAACACTCCTCGCTTCATAAGGATGGTCTAAAAATAAAAACCTTATATTTAAAGTTCAATTATGCTTAAAATTCAATTCAATTATGCTTAAAACTACAATTATACTTAAAATTCAATTATGTGTAAGAAGGAAAATGTATTTAAATAAAGTGAGCCTGCTTTGATGACAAACAATACTACTAAATCATTATATGTAGGTAATATTTTATAAAAAGGCATATTTCTAAAGCATGACATTTACATCAGTGCCGATTTGCGGTATGGGTAAGTGGAAAGGTTCACTTTCCAGGTGGTACCTAATGCAGTTCTTGAATTTTCATTTAACGTGAATAGTTTACCAAAATCTTATTTTATGCGCTATAAATACTATGGAGCATTCATCTCTAGCTCCTCGGAGTCATACTCTAATTCAAAAAGGCAGAGGAATTGAATCCGATAAAGTAAGTTTTTTGTTACTCGAAGAATAAACCAGGTCGATGTATATGCCTTGAAAATTATGCTCTTGACATATATATCAAAGTGGAGTTTTGGAGTCAAAGTAGACTCCAAAGTCACGAATAAGAGACAAGGATTCAAGAGGGCAATCATTCAAATAGTAAGCAAAACTGAAAATCTTTTAATTTTTTGGTGAATGAGATGTATTTTCATTTATCAATGCTAAGATAAATGAAAATACATGATGACGATATTTTTGATGCTATAGAAGATATAAGGGGTTATGATGATAAGAGGGGTTAAATGATCAAGGTATGTTTATAGACTAATCACAACAGTCGTTACCAAATACTAGGGAAAGCGCTAAAATCATCGGCGTATAGACGATAATGGTTTTTTTATATAACAGGAAGAAATATTGTTGACGTCCATATAGAAGCAGCGCTAATATTGAATCCTGAGGAACGCCCAAGGTTTTCACTCTCTCTTATTGAGATTCTCATAAAGACAAGTATCTGGTGCCCATTTTTAGGATACGAAGAAAGCCATCTAAATAGATCAACACGTTATGTATACCATTGAAGTATAACTTACGCATAAGGTTACGCATACGCACTTACGATACGGGTGGTGGATTTTGTCGAAAACCAGTTGTTTAAAGTGAGAAAAGCCCTAAAACTTTTTTTTATATGCTAAATGTCAAATTTATTATTTAATTTAAATTGATAATGTTAAAACAATTGCTCTATACTTTTCTAGATTAATAATAACGTCTAATATGACGTAATATTTAAATATTTTACTTTAAAGTTTTCTATTATGAATAGCATTGTGTTTGTGTATAGATGCAAACCCATAATAATTGGCTAACTAGTTGGGTCACAGTCGTTATAACAGTATACACTCAAACTAGCATACTGTGTGCCGTTATGTGGGGCGTAGTGATTATATTCGCATTTGCTCAAAGCCACAGCACAGCACACGACTTCACCGATCATTTATCAATTTATTCATTCGTTTGAAAGTGATAATCTGAATATGTGTTTAGTGGCATGGAGCGCTACTATCGTAGACACAAGCCACGCATGGAGTAAGCATAAAATAAATGAGAGCAATACAGTTATACAGGCATACAATTTATAATACTGAGTGAGATATGAAAAAAGACCCAGTTTTGTTCTCATGATGGAATTAACCCTATATACTAAAAGCTATCATATTCTATTTAATTCCCCAACTTTGATCTGTTGCAATTCCAGTCATTAGAATTGCTTCCCTTACCCTTGGCATCCATTTAGAGGATCGCAGATATATGTAATCCTTTTAGACTTATCTTACTAAAAGTAGTCAGTATATTTTATTCACAACACGAAATTACATTAATACATTTATTTATTTCATTCGTGGTAAATTACAACATTATAACGAATTAAATTGTGCATAATGAAATCAGTACTTAAGACTAATATCGATCATAATTTACACCATTTACACAAAAAATATGAATCTTTAAAAAATACATATAAAATTAAAACCATAATGAGATACTACGTATTTTAAATAATCGATAAATAATCTAGGAGGGTTCAAAAAAAATATTTAATAAATAAAAAATCAATAAAAATAATAAAATAGATAAATATAAAATAATTAGGTGTATTAAAAATTGATTATTTAGTGAAGATATAATAATTAGTGTATATTTTATAAATTTTGATGAAATCTTTTAAAGTAAATATTATTGATACTATTAAGATAATTATTTAAAAAAATTAAATAACAGGTTATTTGACATTAAAATAGTCAGGCATCAAAAAATGAGACAAAAAAACAAATATTAAATATTTCAAAGAAGACAAGTAAATTTTACAGAAAGTGACAAATATTTTAAGAATCAGGAAGTTATTTTCTGGAGATCGTCTATTGTGCAAATGCTGATCGCTGTAGAGGTGTGGTTGCGTTGAACGAAAATTCGGCGATTCCTCGTCCATGTATAACGAAACCCCATCGTTTTCACCAACTCTCGAGCTTGCCTGTAGAGTTCTTTATTTCTAATAGTGAGATGGTCTTTGATGTATACATATATTAGATGTTAGTCCAGGTAACCCAATATACTCTGTGGTTAGACCTTTTCTAGTCCTTACTCCGGATATCATGGCGTCTTTGAGCTTTCGATTGCGGAATTTAGTGATTATCGTTTTGGAGCGGCCAGGTATGTTATGAAATACTATGTAATGCTCTTTGTTGTGTAATAGTGTGTATATTTCTCATATTCAATATATTAATCAGTTTGATCTCAACATTTAAAAAAAGTAATGGAATTAAACACCAATATTATTGCATGAAGTTGGTGGCCCGATATTTCGGCGTTGTTGCAAACAACTTTGTTCAAGGCCGACTTACGTGATGTCAGCTGGCGCCAGATGTCGTTCTGCGGGTGGGCATTATTCTGCCGATGTTGCTGTTTTGATTATAACGGGCGTGGGGCGTGCACCCTGCACATAATACTCCCTGTATCTCGTTTTATCTTTTTCCATTCGGCGACTGGCATTTTCAGAAAATCAGAAGAGGGTTCCACGTAGTAGATAATTTGAAGCCTTCTTTTCCATTAAAGTTCGGGGCTCTTCTTATTTATATGTCAGTTCACGTGGGGTAACAGAAGTGTTATTTGGATAGCATAATGAGATTTTGAAATTGCACCCAGTAACTCGGTCCGCTGTTCAATAAGTGTTAGCAGGTTACCAAATTTCTCACTGAACGTTTTTAATTGCCTTGTGTTCTATTGGTTGAATCGATATAAGGCGGTTCGTTTGACCAAAGAGTAATCTAATTCAGATGTATCTATTTGGTACACACCCGGGGTTTGCAGTAGTGTTACATCCCATACCGGCCTCTGAGATCGAGCTATAATTTTCGTCGGTTGACGATCGTTTTTTCATTTGTATGATAACATTTCTCTGTAAAAATTTAGACTGTCTATAATTACCACGGTATCACTGGACTATCAGACATTAAATGAATCAAGCATGCTAGTCAACCGAAATATTGCGAACTCAATAACCGGATTCACATTAAAAAACAATATTTGAAAACATTTTGAATTTCTTGACTAAAGCTCGCTTTCCTAAAATGCTTTGGTCATTATTTTTTTTCCATTTCAGGTAAATCATATTTGAATCTCTAAACCGCTTTATACTCCCGTAATGAAGGTTTCTGCTGGTTGTAAATTGAAAAGTTTTACCACTTGAATTGCGACTTGTAACATTGTCGCTCCACGCGGCACGGCTTTCTAAAACATAGCGGGCTATCTTTTAGCATTATAATACTCCCGCTGTAATTAGTGCATTCCTCTTTGAATCGGCTTAACGGCTTTCACACCAATCTGTGTTATAGTGGTGTGTTTTGTGGAATAAATTAATTGAGTAATTATTGGTATATGGCAGCCAGGCCATTTCTCATGCCGTATGGAATAAATTCGGGTTGCCTGAATGATCGAGCATTCGCTTTCATCTTTCATTTCGTGCCATTGATGAGTCTTGCAAAGAACACGCCTGTATCGTGACAAATGGTTTTGGTCATAGTTGCCAAACGTTCGTCATTTCCAAATCTTTTTTTTTCTCGTCATTTCCAAATCATTGGTATTATATCCATTGCAGATATATAAACTCGGAATTGAAGTCGTTTGCGCAACTACCCATATAATTAATGTGTTCTGTTATTTAGTCGTTGGTTGGTGCTAATAATTATTATTAGCACCAAAATATATGACGTTCAGTACGAACAATTATTGTTCGTACTGAATGTCATGTATTTTGTTCTGGCTTTATCAAGAATCAATAGATTATCATTAAGTAATTTCTTAACCCCCTATAAACCCTTTCCGCTCTTTTCCGAAATCGTAATCAGAACACTCTATTGTTGTTGTTTTTTTATTTATTTATTTATATATTCGTATAATTAAATAGGCATATGTGTCACTAATATTCATATCAATTTACATGTATATACAATATTTAAAAAAAACTTGGACACAGCCGATAAGAGCATTAGCATATAATACTGCTGCTTCCTAACTCAGTGACAGGACCTGTTCCAGGGTAGCGAGCTCTCAAATTTTATACGTACATATGTATATTCGGCAACTTGAGTACAGTATGAGAGTAGAGAATCTGGAATTTAATAATAATTATTATTATAATAAAACGATTTATTCGTAAGAAATGGCGAGCTTATTGCCTGCAGGCAATAATTTAGAGCTAACCTATACTTTTGTAACAACATTATTTGTGATTAGATGCTACATAACTTACCCTATATAAAGAGACAAATATAAAAAAAGAGGATAGAAAGAAATACATATTTAACTCTTTGTGGGCACAGAATGTGCCACAACAAAATAATCTAACACCTATAAGAACACTAAGATTAAAAAAGGAGGAGAATGGGAAGGGAAAGGGAATTTATGTGGAAGATTTCAAATGTACTCTCTGAGTATGTTTTTAAAACTTTTTATGCTGGGCCCGTTTCTGAGATTTTTTGGCAAAGCATTCCAAAGACAGGCTCCATGCACGGTGAAAGAGAATGAGAAGTTAGTGCTGCGACTATAAAAAGTAGCATAGTAGCATAGTTTTTAATAGGGATAGAGAGTAGCAGGTTAATGTTTTGATCTCAGCTGGCATCTATGAGCCGATAGTGCATTAAATCTGCCGGTAAGATAATTGGGAGCGACGCGAGATAGATCTCGAAAAGCATACAAAGAACGCTCATGTCTCTTTTCTTCCGGGTCGATAGCCAGTAAAGCTTCTCTCTGTACTCCGTGATGTGGTTAAATTTTGTGAGGCCATGGATATAACGAATGCAGACATTTTGGAGACGCTCAATTTTGGTAGATAACTCCTCTGTGAGGTCGAGAAATGCGACATCTCCATAATCCAGAAGGGGGAGAAGAGCAGACTTGCTCTCCTCCGGGAGGATATTTTTCAGCCTATTCAGCGAATGAAATGGGCCGAAGAATTTGCGTCGCATTTATCGAATATGTGGCCGCCATGAGAGTCTGACGTCCATATGGATACCAAGGTTTTAAAACTCGAAACTGAAAGGGATCTCATCCACACCGATGCAAATCTTTGGGACATTATTAATCCTCGAGGTAAAATACCTGCTGTCGATGATAATCGCCTGCGTTTTAGAAGGATGAGCAGTTCATGTGATTTAGACCACTCGTATATCATCGTATTGTAGTACTATCGGTCCCAGAATGCTACCGTAGGAAATTAGAAATATTTTTATAGTGAAATATAGATGATGCTTGTGTGATTTTCCAGCATGATTTATTCCATGCCGGTATCCAACGGTGTATTGGCTAGCAGAACTAACTTTAAATACATAAATATCCTAATATTTTGTAATGATAAATATAAAATAAATTAAAATATTATTTGCAGCTATTTTATAAAGCAAACCCTCTTTAATTTCGCTGTCATGCAAACCAACGTTTAATCAAGCATAGGTACAAGTATGATTACTTAAATGTTATGAAGAATAATAATAATATAATCTATCAAGTTTACTTATACACTAAGTGTACTTATATAAGTTTACTTGAACGATGGTATGATCAACATCCAAAATGATTTTTTTTCGTCTGTTTTTCTTTACAGAATAGCAGCAATTATTTGTTGTGTGGAGGTTAGAATGTCACCTAGCTTTAATAAATGGGCTGTCACTGTGTTAGATCGAATGCTGTATTTAAACAGACCATCTGTGACCTTTATGATTGAGGTCGTCATATGTACACGGGACACTCAGAAAATTTTGAAAAAAAAAAACATTTTATTTTACATTTTTCAACAATATATTACAATTCACTCTACAAACATATATGCAACATTTCACGTAGTCCAAGACAAATAGCCCAAAAATAGACAATCAGTCTAAACCATATTTCAGGTAGTTTTTAAAATCTGTATTCCTCATGATGTCCCCTATGAACCGGGGTCCATCTTGAGGAATACTGTTGGGGGGTATAGCCGGGGGAGGGGGGTGGTTCAATTGCCCTATATTTGCCCTAGTTTTTTGCAGATATCTCCATATCACAGTGTATAAAACGTTCATATGACGAGTGTTTCGTTCCGAAAGGAAACACTCACCTTGCTTATATAATTAGATATAAATAGATAGTCGATTATTCGAGTACATCGGTGGGCTATCAACAGTAACAATAATGTTTTCCAGTCATATATATATATATATATATATATATATATATATATATATATATATATATATATATATATATATATATATATATATATATATATATATATATATATATATATATATATATATATATATATATATATATATATATATATATATATATATATATATATATATATATATATATATATATATATATATATTTTAATATTTGATTGTAAATGTGTAAATTATTATTTTTTCAAATTGAAATTATGTTTATCACTAAATAAATGAAATGATAAAATAATGAAAGGGCACTTATCTGGTCTGTGGTGACCAGGAGTGACTCCACGCCTTCTTCTTCTCCTCACTCAGTGTTTGCTGGTGCTTCCTGCTGTGGCACTAGAACCCGATCAAAATGGCAGTCTTTCACAGCGGTGCCGTGTTATGACTATACCACGTAACCCGCGAAACACTGAACTGAGATAATCGCTCTTAAAGTTTTTAACAGATCTATCCGTTTTATTCCTAAACTACACCATAAATTTTCTTGGGGTATTTTTCATATCATAGATCATTTAAAGTTCTTCAAATCCTACCTACAAAAAAATACTCTATATTCAGTATAAGTATTTTTAAATGATAAATATCTCTTTTTTCTCACAAATTCAATAGCAAACAGTGTACTTTATGATGACAATACCACGTATTATTGGGTTACGTGGTTTTGTAATTATAATATTAGAGTTTATTTTATTATTTATGGATATTAAAGCCTGTGTAGTCAATGGAAAAAAATCTTAGGTGTCTTTAGATTACTTAATATATGTATATATAATTTTCATATTAAAATTTTGTAAGAGTTTTTTATATTACCAAATATAAAAAAATAAACAGACAGGCAATAAAATTAAGTAAAATTGCATAAAAACAATTAGAAAGGTATGTGAAATATACATAAATTGTTTTTATTAAGTATAATAAATTATACAGTCATTTATAATATTATTACTTACTTACTATGCAGTTACAAGTTACAGATTAGATTTAGTTTATTTTTTTTTACTTCTCGACCTCCTTCCAAACTATAATCATCTGGAAGGTTTTCATTAACTTCGAGGTTTTCAAAAAACTCCCTACGTGAAGCGGGCATACATTTAGCCAACTTTAGGAGGTCTTTTTTTTTTCTTATTTATCCCTGAACACGAGTCCTGGTGATACAGATCTGTTAAAGTGTGAACACTGATATCATTGCCTTTGGAGATTGCGTTCTGAAGTTTAATCTGCAGAGATTTTTTGTATACATTTAACTCTAAAACTCTGCTTGCTCGTAAGCGTTCTTAGCGAATAGTTTTGTAGAACCTATTCTAAATTCAACCACTTTTAGGTTTGAAATGTTGTATGACTTAGGGAACTTGACTGTCATCTCATCTTAAAATTTCACGAAGTCTATATATCGGAGACTTTGCACCTCCAAATTGCGCCTAGAAGCTTTTATTTTCATCTGAAAATCTTCGTAGTCATACAGATCACCAGCAGTGTTGATTTTTCGCGCAATACACGCATGAACGCTGTCGGCAGCCATAAAAGTATGACCTGGTTCCAAGTATGTAATTTTGATGGTTTCTACCTCAACGCTCATTGACTATTCTTAGTAATGCTGTCAACGAGTCATTGACTATTCTTAGTAATGCTGAGTACAGCGTTTTGTTTTTATTTTGCGAGGTACAATTGTCCATGTAAAATATAACCTTAGTTAGGTTATATTCCAATTAGCCTGACTAACAGTGGGAATATTCAAAGTAATTGAATTGCCTCGGCGGGCTGCTGAGGCCCGCGCCGCGGCACGTGGTTTAGTCGTAATACGCTAGTACTATGGGCTGCGATATTTATTGCGATAAAACCCTATAATAGTGGTTTACGTATTTTAGTCATAATAATTTTTTAAAAAATTGGGTTACGTGGTTTGTCCACCACGTATATCTCGGGAATGAAACGTCATAATGAAAAAGTAATAATACAGTTATATAGTATTCGAAGAATAGAGTTGAATAAGCCTTATTCCGACAAAACCACGTAACCCGGGTTGCGTGGTTTTGTTGGAACACGGCAGAGCGGCACACAACAATGCGAGACGAGAATGAATGCTGGAAAATAATAGGCGATTAGTGTTTCTTAAATATTAATGATTGTTATAAAATGTATATCAATATTTCGGCTCAGCCGTCGTCAAGATATATCAATATATATATATATATATATATATATATATATATATATATATATATATATATATATATATATATATATATATATATATATATATATATATATATATATATATATATATATATATATATATATATATATATATATATATATATATATATATATATATATATATATATATATATATATATATATATATATATATATATATATATATATATATATATATATATATATATATATATATATATATATATATATATATATCAATGAAGAATATAAGAATAATAATATGTATTTGCTTAAAATAAGAGACCTTATTACCAACTTATTAGAGCAATATCTTCCGAAAAACCCATGTTACAGTGAAAAGATGTTGGCCATTGGTGTTAATATTAAAATTAACCTAATACTACCTAAACGCTAATCTAAAAATGAATATAAGCCAGAGGGAATGAGAAAATAGGAAATGGGGGAGATAGGATTTAAAAGGGTGGTGACATTAAAATCTCGTTTTGTTTGAGCCTTGAACGTGGCACATGTAGGAGACTGACGAAAAGTGGGAGACTGACGAAAGCCGTGTCCGTTACATAGTCTTGCAGCAGTTACCACAAATAAATAATTTAAGGTCTTGGAGTGCTCTACAGAAAACGCCAGCGTACCGTTTCCTACCGATCTCAGCGAAAGGCTACGGCATGATAGGAATCTGAACTGACCGTTGAGGTACGATGGTTGCTGAGTCTTTAGAATACCGTATAATACTGATAAGGCGTATGCCTTCTCATATGCCTGAATTTTCGATATTATTATGCCTACATTTTCGACATATGCCTAAATTTTCGATATATGCCTACATTTTCGGCATATGCCTAAATTTTCGACTTATGCCTAAATTTTTGACATATGCCTAAATTTTCGCAGGTCGTAAATGTACCGAATACACACGTTTTAAAGCAGCTCCAGTTTCATGTAGTTCTTCCTTCAAATACAAATAATCCATCTGCATGGTCAATGAAATTTTGGATAGCCTTATAGGGCGTTTACACTCTCGCGCGAGGCGCGAGGCGAGACGCAAAACCATATCAGTAAACAAATGGAACAGAGGCAAAGCTTCTAACGAGCGTACAAAATGTTTACCTACTTGCTAGAAGCTTTGCCTCTGTTCCGTTTCTTTACTCACATGGTTTTGCGTCTCGTCTCGCGCCTCGCGCGAGAGTGTAAACGCCCCATTAGGGTTAACGCTGACATTGCTTTCGCAGCAGTCGGGAGAAAGCGCTGGAAACGCCTTGGTGAGCGGAATTTAGAAAAGATTTTTCAAGTAATCTTGCCGACTCTTAAAGGTCCCCATAGAGATTTTCTACGATTATGAGACCCATGTAATAAAGGAAAGATTGTTTTGTTTAGCTCGACCAATTGAGTTCCTGCTCCAAATGGGAATCGCCTGAGATATATTATACTTAGTTTGACTAGCAAACCGTGGCTTCTAATCCAGTCTGTGAATTTAATGAAATCATTGTTTTTCTGATCTATGGCATTAGAAAAATGGCCTGTTTTAGCAGAAGAATATTCCTCAACATTATATACCGACATGAAAGGGAGTATTTGATTTTAGAAATGCAGATATCGGGTTAATGTAAAGGGAAATAAATGCGGGGTAACATAGCGCTTTGTGGCACTCCTGATATCAGATCACCAAATCCCGACTTTTCATCAGTATCAGTCAATGTATTCATTCAGAATATGTGATGAAAGCATGTCGTAAAAGTCACTTAAACCTAGCTATCGCATATTAGAATTCGTCAGCTCAAGTCAGATGTTAATAATATAGATAGATAGATTGTTTTTGCTGCATATTTGAATACAAAACATACAATAATATCTATTAAATTATAATGTCTTACAGCCACCCTTCGTGGAAGTTAAAATATTAAGTTGTATTAAACAAAAAAAAACAAAAAAGATATATTATACTTAACAAAAATTAATCAATTAACAAAAATGCCTATTTTAAAAAATATAATTCAAGATTAAGAGAATATATACAATGAGCAAAGGACAGGAGAAGATGGTATAGGACTAATAATATATAGACATAAAATGAATTGAATAGAATATTAAGTCGATTTTAACAATATACATATTAAAGATCATTAAAACGAGTTTTTAGTAAAATGTATCTACCCACAAATAGAGAAAATAAAGTTGATATAATGAAAAATTACCATGATAAGATAACGACAGTGGCCCTGACTAAAGTTGGCTTTACACTGTAAAAAAGAATTTAAAAAAAAACAACTATTTCCACGTACATACATGTGAACCAGGTACATTTATACATATAAATTAATAAATATCAATATAAAATCATCGTCCAGATTTCTTTTTAACATAAAATTAAAACTAAATTCTCAAAACTTTTCGAGTGACCTATCGGTGAGGCTGTCGGGGGTTGTCTGGAGCGCTCGGCAGCGCATCCACGGGGGCGCAAACAACGCGAGTTTATAATGACATCTCCCTTAAGCCGGGCGTTTCGCGAGGGCCTCTATCGCGATTTGTCTTGGCGCTTCGCACCCCGACCGTCCGCTATATCTCTGTCGCATTTATTCACCCGGATTCCGCCGCCGTAATTTATCGCTACCAGAGCGCCCGTCCAACCAGGCACAGCGCGAGCGCCTCACGACCACCTACTTAGGCTTTAAAACAACGCCGCGATTGTTGTTTTCAACACTTTGAGAGGGTTGGCCAAATAAACAGTCCCACGCCACTCTGAATAACCCTTATAATAAAAATTCCTTTACAACATTCAAATTCTCAAACAAATTTGCATGCAACTGGCGTTGCAGTCAGCCAGATCTAAACGTAGATAAAAAGATTAAATTTATATTTATATTATATTATGATACCTCAAAAAATATCCCATAAAAATGAATAAAAATTAAAAAATAAACATTATTGTGTTGTATGTATTCCTAAGCATGTCTTCCGATACCGCATTTACCAGGCACGGGGTGCGCTGCAACGGTGAAGCGGCGCGCGTGGAAGAAATTCAGTGCTGTCGCGCAGTCGTTACGGAGTGTCTGACGTTCATAGTCTGTCGCCGAGTCGGGTCGAAGGACGCCAAGGCGGG
This sequence comes from Micropterix aruncella, assembly GCA_944548615.1. Lineage (NCBI taxonomy): Eukaryota > Metazoa > Arthropoda > Insecta > Lepidoptera > Micropterigidae > Micropterix > Micropterix aruncella. The sequence continues at coordinate 1,784,037 of OX155960.1, forward strand.
GAAGTATCAGAGATCGAGTCATCACGTATGCAGTAGAGCTGTGCGATGAGTAATTGATGTGTAAGTCGATACTGCACAAACTCAACATCACAGAAAAATATTTCGTATTCAAACAACTTTCATTATTACTTACTAGATAATAACTTGGCAGATAAAACCCATGACAGTGTTGGGTCAATAGATTGAATATTTCAATCGACTAATCAAACACGATTAATTTTGTCACGATTGATTTAGTCGCGACTAACGTTAATCACGGTTGAAGTAACCGCGACTAAATCAGTTGATCGTTGATCGTCAATCATGACTTACTTGCTCTTTAGATGCCACCCGACAATTCATTCTCAATCGGCCGACTGGCCGATCGGCAGTCCTGCCAACTGACAGACCGATCGGCGACTGACCGACCGACTGGCTGACAGACCAACCGACCAGCCAACCGATCGATTAACCGGCCGACTGACTGACCGAACAACCAGCCGATCGACTGACTGACCAACGGACAGGCCGACCGAACGACTGTCCGACCGACCGACAGACCAACCGACCAACGGACTAACCTCCGACCGACCGAGCGTCGAAAAACGCAAAACTGAAGTTGACCGCTGACGAAAATATCAACCGCAAACGTTTAATCGTCAATCGTGACTGACGATTGAAACTTATCAATTGACAAGTCACCGATTGACGGTTAAACAAATCAATCGTTAGTCTTCAATCTCGATTAACGTATTCAATAGTCAATCGTCAATCGTCAATCTTTACTCGACTAAATTTTGCCCAATACTGACCCATGACCAATAAATCTCGACTATATTTGATATTGTGTAGGTATTTGCCAACTGGATTCTAAATTACCTACATATTGATTTTCCAATGAAATGTTTAACCTAAGCTGGCCGGAGGAGGGCTATCGGTAATTTCTTTACATAGGCTGCTATGAAATAGGGTTATGCTTGACGCCAAAGCTCACTCAATTCTAACTCAGATTTTATGTATTCGTTTATAACCCCTAGATTTATAACCCACTCTTCTCTAACCACATATTTATAACCTCACCCTTCTTATTGTAATTTGTTTTTTTTCTTACTTACCTTTATTTTTTCCAAGACTTACTAATAAATATAAATGGAATCTATATGAGCTTCGTTCTTAGAGCGATCCGATCGTAAGCTATTATTTTGTTTACGATCCCTTAAGGTTAAAATACAATTATGAGTGACTAAATCTAAAACAGTGTTCCTTTTTTATTATATAAATAGACCATTAGGCATGAATAATGCATTTGAAGTATTAATGGAGGCCACCATCTTCTATTGAGACGGGTGATAATTATTATTATTATTTGTAAAGTTATAGAATAATTATTATTGCAGTTGACATCTTTGTTTTTTATTAATTTATATGTTAACAGCATATTACTAAATTGGACAATTCATCGTTATTTTTTAATATATTATATTACAATATTTAATTCTAAATTCTATATCGATCATTCCGATAAATCGATTTTGTCATTATTTCTATTTTATTTAATTACGTTCCCACCGCTTCATTATTTTGATTATTGATATTATTTAAAAATATATAACGATAATGCAATTATCATGATAGTTCCGTATATAATAAAATGTTGGTATTGTGACGCTTTGTAGGAATACTTACTTACCTGCTGAAGTGGTCTAGCTTACTGTATTGTAAAGACAGTCATCCCTACAGAGGAAAATTAATAAAAAAAAATAATATGATCAACTTCCAGGCAAAAAGAAGAAATGTTTTAAAAAAAAGGCTAAGCATGGAGAATAAAAATATTTTTTTTTGGTAGGTTTAACAGAATAATTACGTTCACTAATAAAAGAGTGACTCTTATTTTTTCTTAAAACTTTAAAAAAATGTCAACGGATTTTACAATAGCATGAATTACAAAAAAAAAGTATAAAAAAATAACTGCATCGATGTATCTTTTTTTCCTAAATATATTCGTACGATAAAATTCAGTGAAATCGGATCGATGAGTCGGACTCCACGTTAAAAAGCATCAGCCATACTTATATACACAATACAACATCTTTTAAAACTATTTTTCCTCATTGTAAAATGACACCTCTGAAATTACAATAAAACAAACAAATCAAACTGATTTTTCTTTGTTGCTGAGTAACACATTTTAAAGTTCTCTTTTTAAAGCACTTGATGGCTTATTCATACTGGTTTTTCTCTTCGTCTTTCCTCTCCCTTTGTATTATTTTAGTTTATTGGTTGAAGCATTGAAACCAATTTTGAAAAGGATTAAACTAAACTAAAACATAATTCCCGTTTATAAATTAACCTTCGTACGTCGTTAACTTGTCTTTCCGAACAACCAGATCTATGTTGTAATAGCCAGTATGGGTATTTCGAATTTCGATATTCTTCTAATGACCGACAAGCTAGTTACTAGTTGATACACTAAGAGATGTTGACGTAAAAATCCCGTCTTATTAATCACGAAATATTTTATGCACGTTTCGGAACTATCGAAACAACTGTTTGGATATCAGGAGTCAGGATATGTTGACTTTGTCGAGAATTTCAAGTTGAAATCCATAAAAAATGGATCTACACATGTATTTTTTTTAAATTATGACAAGAGCTCTTATTCTAACTATAATTAAGTCACGGTTACAAGCAACTCGTTTTACGAATGTGCGAGTGCGTAAATTTTAATATAAATTCGGTAGTTATTGTGAAATACATCAGTTCGTTCGTAAAGTTAATCAACATGAAAATTATCGTAACTGTGTTGATATTTTTGGCTGTTTTATATTTAGCAGATTCTGGTAATTATTTAGCATTAATCCTTTTGTTGTTATCCTTTTTTCCAGACGTTGGACACAATCATGGCGATTTTAAATAACAATAAAAATAATATATTCATTTTTGTTTTCAAACATGGGCTTGTTGTCACATAGGAATTTCTTACAACCAACCCAACTTTAGTGACAACTTTTGGTCTTAACCTATGGTGCGAATAATGATATTAAAATGAAATTTATAATAAAATATGTGTCCCGAAAAACAGCGCAAACAATTAAATTAAATTAAATAATATCTAACATCAATAAGAAACAGAGGATTGGGAGAAGGAATGAAGAGTATAGAGCTTTACTTCATTTAGGTTGAAGGGTAGTATAGTTTCAGATAAACACTGCCGCTAAGGCGATATCCACAGCTTAGCTGATTTCACAGCAAATAATTTACCTGATAAGTTTACTAACGGTACAGCGAAATGCCTTTGATCTTAGACTTAGTCTATGTGAAGGCAGTGAAATGGACATTTCCCACAGATAAACCGAGGCCAGGTCATTTATGCAAAATATTTTTTACTGCAAAAATGTTTATATGGCACGGACTTTTAAAATTTTACATTCACAATTGACTACTTGTTTATTTTATTTATTTTTTATTTAATTTTATTTTTTCTTTTTTTACCTTCCATTTTAATCCTATTCTGAACACTTCATTTTATAGACAATTTACTCACTGATTATGTAACATGATTTAGGAATTATTGCTTTTATTTTTATATTTTTACTCTGATTATTATTTGATGCTTTCCAAATTGGACTCCTTGATTATTATTATTGTTATTGTTTTCTTTATTTAAAGATTTATACTTTTTTATTTTTGGATTTGGTATTTCTATTTTTGATATTTCTAAATGATCTTTTTAATATTTAGACAATGTAATGGTTGATTTTGTATAGTTTATTGACTTTCAGATTTCTAACTTGATTTAATTTTATTTTTGCCAGATATATGATATGTTTAAAATATGAATAATATAAAAAATGTATTTGTTAATTGTAAGTTCTATACCCTTACCGGGTTTTTTAGAATAAATAAACTTTGAACTTTGAACTATTAAAGGTAGTCTCGGAAAGGTGAGGTCTTACTTCTGGTCTTACTTCCGTAGTACATATATAAATACAATGCGGGAATATTGACTGGAATGAAGATGGTAAACGTCGTTGTGATCTAAAATAGGAAGCAGCCGAGCGTTTACCAAGGAGCATTTAACGATTGGCAGAAGAAACCTTTTCAGTCGCTGAAGATTTTGATAAAACGATGGATCACTTGATTAATCTGAGGTTGCCCCGAAAGATGCTGATCCAATAAAACGCTTACGTTCTTAATGGATTTTTGCGTTGGCTATTTATTACCTAAATAGGTGAATTTTCATTTTGATAAGCCTCGTGTACTGCGAGCAAAGCATACTCTTATAAAAATGGATAAAAACGAATTTAACGCGTGAACTAAGTATATATAGCATCCGATGTTTCGACGATGTTGGAACCGCCGTTGTCCAGGATATACAACCGCTATTATTAAACAACTGCGATTTTATATATGCTCTTATATATTTGAACCATGCAGAATTTTTTCCCGATAGTTTTTTGACGTGACTAAAAATTTAGATATTTTTGCAATGCCACGCGCCCGCGCTGTCGATATATACATAAAGATGTATAGGTATAACGCGGCGACAAGGGAATACGTCCCACCGTTGGCAGTTTCCAATTGCGAATGACGATTTCGGCTTCGCGCGTCGTCTAATATAGTCGATTTGGCTTTTCAATTATGATATAATAAATTATCAAATGAATAGTTTTTTATAAAGTAAAAATTAGATTACAATATTAAAATATATTAAGATCACTGTGTTATTTTTTATATCACTCAAAAGTATCTTTAATAAATAGAAAAAAAAATAATGTTTGGCCATAACATTTCTGGAAATTACGTACTTTCAAACATTTTTTCTTATATTTTTTATATGAAAGTTTCTAAAACTGTCTTGGTACTATGCAAATAGACCATACGCTGGTATAATAGTATTTTTTAATATTGAGAATCATCCCTAGGTTTTTCAAAAACTGAAGACAAATCTCGCTCGTTTTTATTTTTTTGGAAAACAGTAACAGAATAAAGATAATTTACAATTAATATGGAAATAATTTACCAATTTCGTTTTAGCGAAATGATAGGTTAAGGATCGGGTTTTAAAAATCCGGCATAATTGTATTAAAATTCTTTTTCGTGTTCTCACAACCAGACCACAAAATTATGCTTCATATAGCTTTTGGCCGCCACGGCCGGCACGGCCTCTTAAAGAAGTAAATCTTGATATTGTTATTTTATCTTTTATCGATTAACAGAGCATAAGTATTTATTTCTCCGACACAGTGCACTAATATTAAAAGAATATTATTACTAAATTGAATATGCAAGATGGGTAGGTACCATAATATTATTTGTGACATTTTATTCGCAATTTAAAAGAAAAAAATATTACATAGAAGCAAAAATACGAGCGCTTTACTAAGGGCGCACCGAACGAATGCGTCTTTAAGATTGTTACTCGCCTCAAATCAATGTTATTCGAACAACTGACAACATTTATTTTAAGCCACCGATGGTCGACTTTATCTCTTCCTTGGCGAATTTTCTATCGCTTGGGTTCATGTTCCATGGACTATGATGGAGCCACATTTTCATAATTCTCTACCATATAACAGTACGAATTAAAATAAATACTTTTTGACCAATCTATCCTTTCTTTTTAGATACTGGCGTAATCAAAGTAAAAAGTGAGGATGATCTTCATCAGCAACTAGTCGCAGCCGGTGACAAGCTAGTAATTCTATGTTTTTATGGTCATAAGGACATATTTTTCTACGAAAAAGTGCTGCGTAATCTTGATGAGTTATTAAACGCACATCCGAATAAAGTGGATATTTTGCTCATTGATACTTTTGCATTACCTGACGTCATGGAAAAATATAGCGTTGAATACGTTCCGCTCCTGCAGCTACGCAGAAATCTTAAGCACGAAGGAGAACTACTCGGATTAGAAAGGGAGGATATCTTTAAAGTTGTTGAATCTCTGTTTATTGATTAGGTGACCGTTAATTAATGCTAGTAAATTAATAATAGTAATTTATTTTTATCGTAATGAAAATATAAAATTTGTGTTATTTTATTGAAGTTTTAATTATCTGTTTTTAGTATGCGATGGTACGTAAACTATCCTAAAACTTTTTACCAACCGACTGATCCAACAGACGTTTGCAGACGACGCCATGACCATCAGGTTATAAAATTATTATCTTTTAAATGGGTACTTTATATTTTTTGCTAATTTAAAATGTATTAATGGCTATATTGATGTTAATTTATAAAATGTTTTTTTTTTATATAAAGAATATGCTGTATACATTTAGTTAATAAAAATAAATAAATAAATAAATAAATACGGCCTCACCAAGGATTGGCCAAGTTTTTAATCGGTCATTGACTATTCCGCATACATGGCATTCCGGTGGTTCATTAGACTCTCTACTCGCTATAGATGGTACAGAGTGGTTTTGGTTGGACCCTAAGTAGAAAATTCCACTAAAAGGAACTGATTTGGGGTGCGTCGGTCGGCCCAAAAATGTTATCCACTATGGTAGAGCCACTAGGAGTAGTGTATTTATCACCAAAGGGACTACAGTAAACATATTTTGTATTAATAAGTGTATTATTGCTGACTAGTAGTAGTAGTAGCAAACGGAGTGAGGGGCTTGTTTCCAGCCCTTGATGTCACCTAGATCTATAAGATATTTTGTAACTACCCACTTTGTGGTTGGGTCATTGGTCAGCTAGTAGCCCGACTAGTATTGCCGACTAAAGGTTGACTACATTTTAAACATGGTGTAGGCAAATAGATAAAATCCTCTAATTCCAAATGTGTTATTGAGCAAAATTTATTCTTTTTTTATATATAAATTTAATAGGTAGGTACGCTTCGCGCCTGCATTGACTAGCAGATAGGGCGGCGCTATCTCAATACACTTATTATCTAGGCTTTAGATTTGACGATGTATAACATTTGTTTAAATGCATTTACCTTCCATCATCCAAACGTACACAAATTCGTGAAAATCTTCGAATGATAAACCTATTTAAAAAGAATAGGCAGAATGGGCATATTTACGAATTGTCTCACCAAAAACGGACAGGAGGTGAGGATATAACTTCCAAATTAATAACAATACTTTTATAATAATAATACTGTTATTTGCACCAATAAAATATACATACAAATTGATTCCCATAACAATGTACAAAATAATTATGTAATAAAACTATAGACAAAGGAAAGTTTTCAGAGCAAAAAAACACTGATTTTCAGGACACATCTATAGTAAAGTCGCCGTTACACTGAGAACTAAATATATACTAATACATAGGTAGGTAGGTATAAGTAGGTACAGGTAGGTACAGGTAGGTAGGTACTATGTGCGATTGGTATTCGTTTAGTAGCATTTCCTTATATTTGTTCTTGAAACTGTATAACGAATCCGATCGTAACATCCCACTTAATCGATTCTTTACAAGGTAAATGTACGATAGACTTCGTCTGGCGGAACTGGCTTCGCAGTTCGTTCAAAAAAGCCCCGTTTGTATGGCAGCTCTCTGTTTTATCGCATGTACGGAACCCCAATCCGTAGTCAATAGAGTTTTTCTTATGGATAAATAAAACCGATTAGCGAAATAATTCTTGAAATTGGACAACGCGTTCTCGAGCTATCGTGCGAACAAGCATATAGAGTTGTCAACTACAACGGGCGAACCCGTGACCTCAGGAAGTTTTAAGGATTAGTCGTTTTATCTCCCGTGAAAAGAGCGCAGAAGACTTGGACAAAACAGTCCACCGTCAAGCTCCGCCACATGCCCGTAAGAGGCCAACGCCTTAACCGCGAGATAACCGGATGTGTTACCCAGCGGGCTCACACTCACGCCCTTACTT